>JAFBMS010001360.1:0-42584 GCA_019788955.1 Albula glossodonta | reverse complement strand
AGTTTACCTACCTTGTTTTTACCTTAGAGGCCATAGTAAGAGACTGTACATGAGGAAGGACCAGCTTCATACTTTTGGCTATAGCTCTGCTGAAACAACAACACAAAACTTTTTGTTTGTTTTTTTTTATTTTTATTTTGCGCTTTTCGAGTCACAAATTGATAGTCAATTCTTAAATGTTTTCTCATCCAGGAAGTGTTTTCAGGATTTTCATGTTTCTGATTGGGTTTTTTCCCCAGCCTTACCTCTCTTAAGCAGCCAACTGAAAACTTCAGCTACTACATGCACAATTGCCAAGCAAAGAAAAAATCACTGATAAAACAGGTGTCAAAAAAAATATTTGGGGCATATATACATTTTAAAAACTTCACAGACATTTGTAAGTAGCTGCAGAGGTAGCATGCAGAGTGTTAAGGTCAGGTTAATAGGAGCTGGTTCCATAGGTGTCACTGCAACTTGAGGATCTGCACCAGGCTCAGCAGCAGCTGGGGGGTTGGGGGGTGCAGTAGCTGACCTGTCAGCGTCGGTG
Organism: Albula glossodonta; assembly: GCA_019788955.1. Lineage (NCBI taxonomy): Eukaryota > Metazoa > Chordata > Actinopteri > Albuliformes > Albulidae > Albula > Albula glossodonta. Next base: position 42,055 of record JAFBMS010001360.1, on the reverse strand, counting down.
TGGGGGACATATCTGTCCCCTCCCCCGCGCGGCAGTGCCCCTGCCAGAGCCAGCATGGTTGCAGCATGCTTACGCGGGCAGTATCCCGCTTGCTAAGAAAAGCCCTGGCCCCCAGTCCCTGCCATCTATGGAATGACCTGGTCAGACTATCTCTCCCCACCCGGTGCACACCGGCGGCCACCTCACCGCTGACCTCCACTAACTCCTGTGCACCCCCCCCCATGGCCTGCCCCATCCCCTTCCCCCTGCCTGCCCCTCGCTGTCAGGGAAGGTGGCTGTAGCTCTGTGAGTGTTACCTTACGTATTTGAAGCTCTGCAAACACACACGGTGGCATATTCACAGGCCTTTTCTCCGCTGAGGCAAGGTCGCTAACCATCCATAAAAAACTTTGACACTGTAAATCTGTTTTAAAAAAAACCCCAAATGGCCATAAAATGTGCAGAATTAAATTGCATGAGTGAAATGTTTAACTTTTAAAGCCAAAATTAAAAATTCAGGGTTGGCAGTCCTGATTTGAGGGTTGTTTGCGAGTCAGCTGTCTTAGCTGTGTGTGTGTTTTTGTCCTGTGGGTGATTCATCTGGCATGGCAAGTGAGATGCATGTTGCCTCCTTGTGTTCCTCAGTGCGGGGATTGTTTTCTGTCAGACTCACTGAGCTGGACGCATCTCCGCCAATTTAATTGCGTAGCGCACACACCACTGTGCCAGTTTAATTGCTTAGCACACACCACTGTGCCAGTTTAATTGCTTAGCGCAGACACCCTTGTGCAAGCTGACTCGCTGGCATCACTTGGCAATTTAATGTGACGCTTCATTCCTCACATGTTGTGTAACTCATATTTACGGTGGCCACAGCAGCAGTTTCCCTGTAATTGACAGCGTACGATACAGACCTTTGATCTCGCTGTGTAATGTGAATATTGTTCTCTGTGGAAGTTTGGTGCACTGCAGTCACACCCTGCACCTTAGGAGGGGCCACCTAAACTGTGGCGTGTGTACCTGTGTGTCAATTCGTTTGTGTGTTACAGTGTGAATGTTTGTGTATGTGTGTGTACCGTGTGTCTGTGCGTATGTGTGTTACAGTCTGAATGTTTGTGTGCATGTGGATGTTTGTGTCTTCGAGTGTGATTTTTAGTGTGCGTTTGTGTCTAAGTATGAATATTTGTGTGTGTGAGTTTGTGTCTCAAAGTGGGAATGTTAGTGTGCGTGTGTGTGTCTGTAAGTGTGAATGTTAGTGTGCGTGTGTGTGTGTGTGTGTGTGTGTGTGTGTGGTGTAGGGTTTCTTCTACAGCGGCACTTTCTGGCACCGAAAGGGGAGCTCAGTTTCAGGCCAAACGGTGATGCATGGCACCATAAACCCCCCCCCCCCCCCCCGCCCCCTAAAAACTACCCCCTCAAACACACAGCTTCAGGCAGCGTGTGTGTGTTTGTGTGAGTATGCGCGTGTGTGCATATGTATGTATAAATCTTAATCTGTCACTTCTTCCTCCCACAGGTCCGCATAGCCGCCAATTTCGTCACCCACGCTCCTCCCGGCGAGTTTAACGAAGTGTTCAACGGTGAGTGTCTCTGGTGGGATCAGGGGCGCCGTGAAGCATTATGGGATGGAGATATGCAGGCCCAAAATGTGTTTCAGCACATAAAAGATGTTCAGTGAGCTTCACTGACACCTTAAATTAAGCCCCAGTGATTTTGATAGTGTGAGATCTGGCACCGTGAGTTTTTTTTTTTTTTAAACAGCACCGACTCCTACGACAAATCACTGTGTACAGGGCAGCACTGACAGCTGGCACAGTCACTGCTAGGGCCCCACAGCTGATTTACTGCCTGTTAAATGATGCGTGCAAAAATGAAAAAATATAAATAAAATGAAGTCGCTCTGGATTCTGGATAAGTTTATGTTGTTCATTCACAGGCAGCTGTGTTGTAGTGTCATGGTTTGGAAGTCAGGCTTGTAATTCAAAAGGTTACAGGGTTTGATTTTACAGGCGTTACTCCCCGATTAGGCACTACCATTGTACCCTTTCCCGATGTACTTCCTCTGAATTGCCTCGGTGAATAAGGCTGTATGATTGGATGGGGTGCAAAAGTGTCAGCCTCTATATAAAGGGCGCTTACTGTATGGCTGTAATGTACCATGTGTGATGTAATCAGTTGCTTCTGTGTCTGCATTTGCTGGCGATGATCTGGGCTCCTGTCCTGCCCTCACTTTCAGTCTCTGTGTTTCTCAGATGTCCGGCTACTACTCAACAATGACAACCTTCTCCGAGAGGGGGCTGCGCAGTGAGTATCAGTGGGAAACATCTTCTTCCTCATCATTGTTATCCCCTGGCATTAACTACAAAAAAACTTGGACCATGTTTCCACGGGCCAGTGGGACTGGCACAGAATGTTCAGAGAACAATTAATTAATTCTGTTGGAATGGTCAGTGTCCCTTAGTCTGGACCGTGGGAATTTTCCCCCAGTGGAAAACTGAGAACCCAGCTAAGAATCAAGCACATTCCATGGGAAAAGAAATGTCTGATATATCTTAAATTTATTTCATCTTGAAACACTTCCATCCGTTTACACTAGAGGTAAACATTGGAATGGCTGTTTTTACTGTTCATTCGTCCTTTTGGTTTTGTCCTTTGCCATCACTATCCCTTGCTTTGTGTGTCTCCTCCCAATGGATTTGAATTCTATATTTTTTGTAAGTGCATAGTGTTTGTGTTGGAACACTGCCCTCTGGTGTAAAAGCACATTAGTGCGCTGCCTACATCTCAGCCCAGTCGGTGTTTGGCGTGCCAGCTGAACATTGAAAAAGCACATTAGTGCGCTGCCTACATCTCAGCCCAGTCGGTGTTTGGCGTGCCAGCTGAACATTGATTGGTCCCAGTCTGACTGAGGCAGTGGGAAAAACCCCAAGGGCCTGATCATTTTAGCTTTAATTTTATTTATGCAGGTAAACAAATGATTATAGAGTGATACTGATAAAGTCATAGAAGGACAACAAACAAGAACAAAAACAAAATGAGGAAAAAAAACTGCACAGGGGAAAATGAAAACCCTTCAGGGTTTATGAGTGCTTCACCTTCGCAAAGAGGACTCCTTCTTCAGCACATTCGCTCAGCAATACCCAGGGAATATAAACAGAGCACATCCAGAGAAAAAACAACAATCCTCGAGGAGAACACAGCACTGGACGGTGAAGTTAACTGAAGAGAATGGGGTTGCCGCCCATCCCCGTTTTTCCCATCCTCGTTTTTCCAGGGTTGCCTGGGAATTGTATCCTGTGTCCAGAAAGATATTCGAAACGTCCCAGATCTATATATCATGAACACACTGAAGTGGAGATGCCATGCAGCATTTTCCACACACGCCCACATATGCACCTTTTCACTTTCAGAGGAACCTTCCAGAAAGGCCAACTCTAACCCCACACATCGCATCCTGTGGAGCTTCCTGACTTTCTGTCGTTTCTTTTTTCCACTCAGTGCTTTTGCCCAGTACAACATGGATCAGTTCACCCTGGCCAAAATCGAAGGCTATGACGATCAGGTAAGAGGTCCCAATTCTGCACGGCAGGTGAAACAGTTGTTGTCTTAGACTGCTAGTCTTTTAGAGGAGCTTACGGCAAAATCCCTTACCATGTGTCTAGATTCAGAATAGCAGTGCAGTTTGGGGTTATGCTTGTCTTAAAAGCCGGCCAACTACGTTGCACATCAGATCAACAAATCCCAAAATTTTTTGGATTTTCATCTTAAAATAAGTTGACAATTCAGACCCAAGCAACCAAGTGAAGTGAGTTAACAGAGAACAGTTGCTTTTATTGCTTTTTCTATGGTTTTTATTACTGAGTTTTAAGACTGTAGCTCTCCAGCACCAGGACCTGCTGCCCCTGGTACACACTGAGGTTGCAGGGCTGGGGTAGAGCATGTTTTGTGTTTGTACCTCTTTTATTTAGCACATTTTTCACACCCTCTTTCTGGGCCCTCAGGTCCTGATCACAGAGCATGGAGACCTGGGCCACGGCCGCTTCCTGGACCCGCGGAACAAGCTGTCCTTCAAGTTCGACCACCTGAGGAAGGAGGCCAGCGACCCGCAGCCCTGCGAGGGGGAGGCAGGGCTACGCGCCTGGAGGGACGCCTGTGACGAGGCCCTGAGGGCATACGTCAAGGAGCACTACCCCAGCGGCGTCTGCACGGTGAGTGTAAATTACCCACAATGCACAGCACTACACCAGCAGCGTCTGCACGGTGAGTGTAAATTAGCCACAATGCACAGCACTACCTCAACAGCGTCTAAACGGTGATCGCAAATTACCCACAATGCACAGCACTACCTCAGCAGTGTCTACACGGTGAGTGTAAATTACCCACAATGCACAGCACTACCTCAGCAGCGTGTGCACGGTGAGTGTAAATTACCCACAATGCACAGCACTACCTCAACAGTGTCTAAACGGTGATTGCAAATTACCCACAATGCACAGCACTACCTCAGCAGTGTCTACACGGTGAGTGTAAATTACCCACAATGCACAGCACTACCTCAGCAGCGTTTGCACGGTGAGTGCAAATTACCCACAATGCACAGCACTACCTCAGCAGTGTCTACACGGTGAGCGCAAATTACCGACAATGCACAGCACTACCTCAGCAGTGTCTACACGGTGAGCGCAAATTACCCACAATGCACAGCACTACCTCAGCGGCGTGTGCACATTGAGTACAGACCACCCCATGAAGGAATGCTATCCTGCTAATGTCTGCATGGTAATTCTGTGTCGGTTTTTAAGTTGGGGTGTTCTCTGCGCCTCTGCAGGTATACGGGAAAACCATCGACGGGCAGCAGACTATTATCGCCTGCATTGAGGGCCATCAGTTTCAACCAAAAAACTTCTGGTGAGCAAACGGAACACGGGGGCAGTCAGACAGGTTGGGTCAGCCCTACAGCTCTATGCTAAATGAAGCATTATCATACTGTGCACACATACCAATCTGGTCTTTACTCTGTGTGTGTGTGTGTGTGTGTGTGTGTGTGTGTGTAGGACTATTTATAATTTACTGCAGCATAAACAATGCATTTATTATAAAGTGTGTGAAAAGGTCGAAAGATCGGTTCGGCTTACCTGTGCACCTGTTCAAAGGCAAACCACAAAAGGGACACACCGCAGTGTGTCAGATCTCTGCCTACAGTGAGTGTTCCTCCGGGGCTTTTTTTATCAGCCTATTGAACGTGTCAACGTGCTCACAGCAGCCAGACACAAGACGGCAAAAGTGGTTAGAAGCATTCACCTCGTGTGACTTTTTTTTTTTTTTTTGCAAAGTCTGGAATATTAGCACACAAGGGTTTGCTTATATAAGCACTGCATTTCCTCTTCTGTGGAGACCTTAAAGGGTTCAGGGAGGAAGTCCTGTCTGATTTGGCCTCTAATTTGCTTCATGTTGCAGACCTCAGCATGCTGATTTCTGACCTTTACACACACAGCAAAGTCACATGGAAGCGGTTGTCTTCTGTACCGTTGCCCTCTGACGGTGAGCTTGCCGTGTCTGACCCTGACTGACCGTGTCCGTTTCCCACACAGGAATGGCCGCTGTCGGTCAGAATGGAAGTTCAGTATCGGCCAGTCCTCTGCTCAGGTGGTCGGAGTCCTCAAAATCCAGGTGTGTTTCACAGCTGCCCGGCAACCGCCGGCACTCACCCAGACTCCATATGCGCACGCACAGCGAACCTCGCTGACGTTTCCCTCTGCTGTAATGCGCATCTACATTTATGGGGTTACCGCCAACAGAATCGCAGCTACTTATGGACGGTTTCATTTCACCTCAATTACAGAAGTCTGCACTAGCACCTCGCCCACTGGCATCTACAGCGTAGTGTTTAAACCACACTTCTCTGAACAGACCATATTTATGTTGTAATAACAAAAAACATCAATGTTTTAAAATGTGTTTTTATTACTTCTTGTATACATTTTTCAGTCACACAAGTATTAGCACATCATTAATTCATATAGTGTCATTAAATTTGTTCAATGTATGAGTGAGGTGTTTGTCAATGTGCACATTTCGTTTTTTTTTTAACCCATTCATGTAAGTATTGAGTGTGGTGTGGCATGCAGAGTATGTCATCTCGTTTATGAACACCCCTCAGTTTGCCCTGCAGTGCATGCTGTGCTTGTCGCACCATCGCTCACACTTTCAGAATGACGCGCATTTTGAGTGTGAGACCCCTCCCTCTCACCCTGCTTCCTGTTCCAGGTGCATTACTACGAGGACGGGAACGTCCAGCTGGTCAGCCATAAGGACGTGCAGGAGTCTATGACCGTATCTGTGAGTATCGCCCTGCAGAGAGTACACCTGTCTGTCTCTCCGTCTGCCTGTCTGTCTGTCCATCTGCTGCGAGGCCCAGCTGCAGCCACGGCCTCACGCTGATTCACTTCCTGTTGCGCTGAGAACTCGCTGCCTGTAAAGGAAGTGGCCTGGTGCAGAGCTGCGCAGGCTGAGAGCTGCACAGACCCACAGCCAGAGAGAGCAGCAACCTGACAATAACATCTCACACGTACACACACACACTCTCACAGACACGCATGCACACACACACACAAACACACACACACTTCAGGCCTGGGATCAATTGTAAAGCTGCTTTGTGACAACTTGTTGTAAGAAGTGCTATGCAAATAAAATTGAATTGAACGCGTACACACAGACACTCATACAGACACACACACCCAAGCATGCGCGTGCACACACACTTTACAAACACTTTCAGCCATCACTGCAAGTTGTGTGTTTTTGTTTGGTCCAACACACAAGCCCAGCAAGTCTTCTGACTTCACCTGCTCAATATCTTGTGTGTGACATTGAGCAGGTGAGGCTAGAAGCAAATGGATATAACTTGAAATCTATGAAAACGCATGCTAGGCATTCTAACTGCAGTCATTGCAGTGCGAAGCGAAGTTCTCCTCCAACGTACCAGTGCCTCGCAGTCTGAAAGCACTCAGCCATGGCCTGGCGAGATGATAGAAATTATAAATTATCACTATAATCATGACAGCTTTCCTCAGTATTGATAGATATAACAATATATCTATAAAGATGCAAAAATCAGTTTTCACCTATTCTGAATAGTATTTACAGATGTCTTAAGATACCAGGTAATAATACGAGACCATTCAGCCAGAAATTCAGCCATTGCTAGTTTGTAAGGTCTCTTTAAAATGCCATCTTGCTCTCAAGTTGGTTCTGATTCAGGGTTTGCTTTTTAACCCAACATTCAGCAGCAAAATGGTACCACAACATCATAACACTAAAAATAGCACAATGTGATCAAAATGAAATTCTGTCAACAATCATGTTGTTTTATTTCCTGGCCCTGTCTCACGGTATCCATTCTGTTTGCTGCTGACACACTGGAGGGGAACGGGGCTGGCACAAGTGTGAGGCAATCTAAAATCTCTGCTCCTTTTACCAGAACGAAACCCAGACTGCCAAGGACTTTGTGAAAATCATCGAAAACGCAGAGAACGATTACCAGGCAAGTCAGATGATACAGCTACATAACAAAGCACTTCCCTGTTCCTCTCCTCCGGGACAGAAGCATCTGTGGTTTGGGTGGGACTGTTTTTCCTCTGGGTTTAACCTCCATCACGCATTTCATTCTGATTGCAGCCTGTTACAGTTTGTAAAATATTGGTTAAATTATGATGCAAAATGTATATGATGGCAATACATAGCAATAATGACAATGCTGAACACTTGTGGGAGGGGACAGAAATGTCTCCATTTTGTAAAGTTTTTGCAAGGCAAAATGTATATGATGGCAATACATAGCAATAATGACAATGCTGAACAGTTGTAGGAGGGGACAGAAATGTCTCCATTTTGTAAAGTTTTTGCAAGGCCCTGTAAAGGTTAAAGAATAAAGACCTGCGATGTACGCTGCCAGCCTGTATAATATTTCTTCATGGCTTTCTCAGCCTTTTATTTGGGCAACCCAAAGTAAACACACAAAGACTGACAAATGGGCATTTGGCAAAATTATTTAGGTTGATCGATCGCCCTTCTTAACTACTCAGACGATTAAACATCGCTCAGTCTACAATATATGGTGATAACTCATTATATCTGTACGGTCTTGTGAGAGCATTTGACAAAAATACTGATTAAATGTTACTGTACTGTAAAGTCAGACTGAAGCCACATGAATTGAAGTAAGAGTACTAGCTTTTAAAATGAAACATGAAATAGTTTTATAATGACAGACCACACTTAAGCCCTGACAAAATGTTCAGGACTTAGTCTTATTTCATTTTTACTTAACCTTTACATCCTTAAACAATCAAAACATAGCAGAATAATGAACAAAGTTCCTATGCCACCAAACATAGGTATAGAGTCTCCTTTATTCAGTTTAAAATCATTGGGGGAGAGTGTTGAGACAGTTGATTTTCATACAGTTTTCATAAAAGTGACTGTTCTCTCCCGTCTCAGACCGCCATCAATGAGAACTACCAGACCATGTCGGACACCACCTTCAAAGCCTTACGACGGCAGCTGCCCGTGACCCGCACCAAGATCGACTGGAACAAGATCCTCAGCTACAAGATCGGCAAGGAGATGCAGAACGCATAGAGCAGCGAGAGCGGGCGCGGGTCCACCTGTTACAAACCCAGGGGAGGGAGGGGTTAGGAAAAAAGGAAAAAACATGAAAATGGGCAAAACAGGATGAGTGGTCTCAAAGTGTGGTGTCAATGTGTGTTTACCGTTTTCCGTTTTGTTTTTAAGAGGTCAAGATTGGATATTGTTTGTTTTTTTTTTTTTTTTTGAGGAGAAAGGGGGACTTGCTTTGCTTTGCCCGAGGAGAGGAAGGGGGTGAGGCTTCTCAAAGAAGGGGAGCAGTGACCGCTTCAGGGGGGGCTGAGGGGTGAAACCTGTGGCTTCTGTTGCATCGTGGTGTTCCTTCTGCTGAACAAATGACAAACCTGCATACAGCTCTGAACCCTCCTCCCCCTCCCCACTTAATATTATTAATTCTCTCCCCTGGCCTGTCCCCGTACTCGACCCCCCCAACAGAAAGCCTGCAAACTGACCCACTGCTTTAACACAGACTGGCCCTGGACACGCCCCTCTAAGATAAGCTTCACCCCCCCACCCCCCGCTGTGATAGCACCTCCGCCAAGCGAGCTTTACCTCCCAAAAAAAAAAAAAGAAAGAAAGAAAGAAAAAAGGGTTCTTCAAAGTTTTGTTCGAAAGAATCTTTCCCATGGAAAAGATTGCCCTAATAAAGTTGAGTACCACGCTATATGTACACATATGCAGATATATGTATATATATTATATGAAATGATATTATGCAATTTTGTTTTATTCTGAGTCTTAAGGCAGCAAACCCCATAATGTCATATGCTGTGTTGTGCTTTGGTTGCCAGTCCGTGCACGCTCACCTACACGTGCACGTGCACAGAATTAGTGCTTGAGGCAGATCTGGTGAAAATGAAAAATGCTTCCATCTATGCACCCTCACACTACCATGAGCTAGCGGGTCATTCCCCCCATGCTGACCACGTGTGTTGCAGTGTTACCAAGCTCTCCTGTAATGAAAAAAAAATGTGGTCTGAGAAACTCAGTAATCCATCAGTAATAGCCCACTGCCCCCTTCTGGTGTAAAGTATAAATGCAAACGATAAACTGGTAAGATCAAGCTGTCTCCACAGATGTCCTTCCTTTCTTTAGGCTTCATTGATAATATTTTTACATAAAGGTAAGAACAAACATGTATAACTCAAATGGAATAAAGGATTTGCACCAAATCATGAACAGCTGTGATAACTAAACTACAAACATTCTCTGGGAAACAGCAGTGCACACATGACAGTATTGCTGCTTTATGACTCCTGTCCCAAAATTCTTAAACTACTGCAGCGTTTCCATGGTGACATGCAAATGTAAGAACTAGGAGCTATTGAGACTTTCCAGGACCCAGATCTGAACTTCCTCTGTTGGTCTCCATGACGAGGGGCAACAAGTACTCAAAGCTGGTCACTGGAGGGTCAGTTTAGCAGTATCTTTCACCCAAATGGAAATGCACTGATAATAATGACTTATGTCATTTGCACAGGGCTTGCTCATGCACTTTCCAGACCATATTTCTAACTATGATTCACAAGCATACACCTGCACAATGGATCCTGCAAAAATATGAGTCTAAAGTCTAAACATGAGAAGCCTGGAGGCCGAGCTGAATCATCCTTAAATTTCCCATTCAAGTTTAATATTCTGCAAGTTGAAGAACTTACAAAAAAGCCTAGTAAAGGCTTACAGCACATGGTCCTCGTAACCCCACGAACAAACGTGCGGCATCTCTGACTAGGTTAGAACAGAACAGCAAAAATGGGTTCTGAAACCAGCGTTCTCACATTCACACACTGAAAGCATCAGGCAGCACTGAAACACAATACTGTTAGGGGCGAAATACATATATATTACTCCATGAATATTGACGTTATAAGACTTGAACTCAACTGGAATATTGTCATTTTGTCTTACAGTTGGAGATTCCAAAGCAAGTGGTGTTTTCTCTCCAAGTCCTCAGTCATTTCCACTATGCCGCTTGAGTGAGAAAAACATTCCTGTATCAATGGCATTTCTTGTGCTGCGACTGCTGTTCTGGGGCCAGCAATCAGGAGGGTATGAAAAAGCAGCATGGTTCTAAAAGTCGTAGGAAATACTACCTAAAACTGATCTTTCACGCGTTGTGCGTGCGCTGTGAAACAGCGCCCCCTGTACAAAAAGGATTTTAAAAAAAGCTTACAGCACCGGGTATTCCCAGGCGGTCTCCCATCCAAGTACTAACCAGGCCCGACCCTGCTTAGCTTCCGAGATCAGACGAGATCGGGCGTATTCAGGGTGGTATGGCCGTAAGCGAGAGCTACTTTCTCAAAGAGCTTATTTATACTTCATTCCTCTTTTAATGTCAGGCACTTCACACGCAAAACACGATGAACCACTCACGTGACGAAAAACTACATTCATATATGAACGGTAATGTAATACATACATAAATAATGGCTTGATTTCCAAACAGGCCACAAACTGTTCTCTAAGTAACCACAGCTCCCTGAGGTCCGCGACTTGCATTTTGGTGTGGGGTGGTCATTATTTTATGTAATTACTGTTCTAAACAAAATGATACATCCTGTTTATATCTTAGTTTTTATTCTCGAGTAATTTCCAGAACTAAGTTTTCCTTCATGTAAAAATCTTTTATATAATTTCATTGCATAACAAATACGCAACCCACAGTAGTGATGGGCAGTTTGCAAACGAGCACATCTTTTCGAACTAATCTTTCATATGAATGAGCTGACCCGAGTCCTCTCCGTTTGGCTAAGCTACACCGACGCAATATCACACAGGAGAAAACAAGGTCTTACAGAGAACTCCAGCTCATATAGCGGCTCCTACTGGATTACAGATTGTATTACATGTCTGTAAAATAGAGTGTTTCCTTTTCACAAGTTAGCTTCTATGATGGCATTTGTAGCCGAGCCTCACAGTGCTTCATTACTGTTGTTGTTGTAGCTGCTTCAGACATGAAAAACAGCCATATTGTCATGAAAACATTGGCTAAAGGCTAGTTAATAATTAACATAATAATTATGTTCTATATAAGTGGTAATTTATTAATTTTTCTCCTTAAAAAAATAACTTATCAAAGACCATTAGGTTACAGTACTAAGTAACTCGCCGAATCTTTATTTCTATTTCTATTTCCCCGGATGGCACATTTTTGTTGTCAGCCAGGACAAACATTCCTGATCTAATGATTTAATTAATCAGGATCAGACGTTTTAGGTGTGATGGGAGGGGAGACCCAGTACTGGACTAGAGAAGACAATGCACTGACAGAATGCAAGGAGCAGCACGAAATGGCGACAGAGTGGTAGCTAATTTCAATGGCACAACAGAAAATGAAATTGTTCTAATTATTATTGTCATAATAATGTATGGTATAACATGATAATTAGGTCACTTTTATCTACTTGCAATAAAGCACTACTTACGGGTGCTGGTGCAGAGGTCTGTATCTCTATCGAGCAAGTCGTAACCAGTGTTGAGTTAGAGTAGAGGTGGAGCAGCATGAACTATAAAACCACAGACACACACACCAGCCCTGATGCTAGCCTGCCAGGCTGCCAACGGCACCATCCCAGAAAACCATCAAAAGCAACCTCTGGATGTCTGGCTCTTTCCCCACACTCACCAGCACTTCCTGGTCATGTCTGCCATCTGTTCTGGCCTCTCAGAAGTTGACTGACCTTCCTACAATTGTTCAATGGACAGGCTGCACTGGGGGCTGTTGAGACAAACTGCCTTTGCAGTTTTAAGGTTTTAATTTGACCAGAAGTGTCTACTTTATGGTGTTTAGGTTTTTCAATTATTCAAAGCAAACCACTGATGTTTTTTGCCAGTATCAGTAAAACTGATATGTAGTTGACTGCTTACTAGTTAGTGCTGAAGTCAAGGGACCTGTGCTAAGCAGTAGTGTAGTCGAGGGTATCTCATTAGTCTTATTACCATTAACAAATCTGGGCTTTGGAGTTTCAGTATTCCCACCTCCTCACACAGCATGCTCACTTCCTCAGTTACCATGGCATCAGAGATACCAATGGATGTTTTCTAGAAATGAATAGGCCTATGTTTTATCAGAGTATCACAAGATGTTTCTCTATGAAAAATGCACCATTGTAAAATTTCAGAAAGTACAGTCACATAACTGTCTTAATTAAAGAGGTCATTACAGTATTAGAAATTACTGCTCATAACTGCAGCGGAACATCAGGTCACACAGTCAGGTCCTTGGCATCAGTACCTGCTACACAGAAGCGGTGACCAAAAGGTGAACATCTGAACATGTTTTTACTTGGTAGCATGTTGGTCTCTCAAGTGCTGGTAAAATAGCTTACATATGCCATGCCAGAGAACTTTAATGGAGGAGGAAATTCAGGCTTTTCATGTACTTTTTCATGACTTTGACGTACTCGTTGGCTGGGGAAAATACCCTTTGGATAATTAAACAAAACGCCGGACCGCACCCGTGGTTCGACCCTCCGAAGAGGGTAGCATCGTTTGCAGTAACACACGAAGTAACCACTGAGCTAAACCGGCGCACTTCCCTCTTGGCGAAAACATGAATATAAACATGACTGTGACGTTCGTTCATAGACAACTTCCTGCTCTTTCGTGAATGAGATACACAGCATGCTGTACATAGTCATTTGCCGTCGTAGTACCAGCAATATTTGTGGTGAAGGTATCACAAGCAGCTGGCTCAGTAACATTTCGGCTTTTTATTATTTAATAACAATGGGAGTGACTCGTTACGTTCCATTCATTGGACCACATAAGTTCAACAGAAATTCGTACTCCTATGTCAAAACAAAAAGATGTGATATGTTGCTAAGATTTCCAAAGCGACATCAATCAAGCTGCTTTAATTTCGCATCTGTTTATTTGTTATCATCAGGGAAACCGTGAAATCAGAGTTATTTTGTCACTCTTGATTCAAGCCACACAACAGTTCAGCGTCATTCTCCCGAAGATCCTACTTTGGCATCCCCCCAGAAAATCCAAAACCAAAGTTAAATGGCAAATTAACCAACAGTTGCAAAAATGTTTTACTGCTTACTCCCAGCTGTACGGTAAACAAAATGGGAAGTAAAACGCCGGATCTCCGAAGAGGGTGAAGTAAGGTTTGACATATGAAGTAACCACTGAGCTAACCCGGCGCACTATTAAATGCAGCGCCAAGGTCTGTTTTATAAATTACATTGCATGTTATATGTAATCGAGCAGCGGCAATAATTGTATGGCAATTGTATATCGAGGCTATTGGTATAAGTTTCAGAGGCAACATCCATTGCAATGTTTATAATTGTGTATTTTTAGTAGGCACGTTCATCCAGTATCTTTAATATCAGTATATCTTTGCTCGTTATCAGCAGGTAACAGAGATTTGTGTGTCTAAAACAATCACTTGTTTTGTCCACACAGTCGTGTGGCATCATTTTCTTATGATCTTGACGTCCGTATAAACAACATCAAAACTGAATGGCAGACAATCAAAGACTTTGCCAAATATTCTGCTAAAAGCTACGTGAATCACGCCATGAAAAACACCACGCAGAGTTTGGCTCTAAAAACTGCTGTATGGCAACTCAATGAGAAACCATTTCTTTTTCACCAATGGATCAGGGGAGAGCGCGAACGCAGTCCCCCACTACCAGAAATTATGCAGTCGAGATTCCCACATTTGGGGAATTCGCAGGGGTCAGCACAACCGGAGTGCAATGGCTGAGCCTCGCCCTGGGTGAACCACCTTCTTGATCATGGTATCTCCCCTGCCAGGTAAGTATGAATTGTACACGTCGGAGCAGCCCACCCCATTCCCAACCATACAGACCACACTGACGGCTACCGCCCCTGTCACTCCTAAAACAGACAAAGTCTAGTAAATAAAGAGAGTTACTAAATTTACACGAATGACTTCCTGACGATCGATGTTTAAAACACCGCGACTTCATTTTTTGACGATATCCCGACCAAAACTGAGTTTCCCATGATGCAACAGTACAACGTTTCCTATTCAAACGGAGCGTTGTGCTTTCAGCATTCATTGCAGTAGCACGTTACAGCCAGCAGCAAACGACACAACGCAGCGCAAGGTTGAACTGAGAGGAAAAATCAGATTGAGCTGAATGAATAACAGCACAGTTCTGTCACGTTTCCATTTAAAATGATCCGGGGGTGCAGTTTTCCGTTCGTTCTGTGTGTGGGAAAAACACGAACACGTCCAGCTCAGTGCTTATTGTGCCTTGCACTGTGTCTCGTAACTCAACAAAAACTTTTTCCCCACACACCTTAATTTGCCTGTGTTTGCAGCAAACACTTTGAGTGATATTAAAAAAAAACAGTACTGCTAGTTGGTACTACTGTAATATAAATAAATATGAAGATATTTAATAAATACGTATGAATGTTTTCATGTTTTCCATGAGATGTGAAACAGCGCCCCCTGTACAAAAAGGATTAAAAAAAGCTTACAGCACCGGGTATTCCCAGGCGGTCTCCCATCCAAGTACTAACCAGGCCCGACCCTGCTTAGCTTCCGAGATCAGACGAGATCGGGCGTATTCAGGGTGGTATGGCCGTAAGCGAGAAGTATGGTGTCAAGCAGCTTACTTATACTAGTCTACAGGGTCGAAGTGAGAAGGTTGCCTTATTCTGTTGTAACAGAACAGCTAAAATGGGCATTAAAGCCAACATTCTCACACTAACACACACACCAAAAACTTTCAGCAATGCTTAACGCGTTCCTGTTGAGGACAAAATTTTAAAAACGGTTTATAACTGAAACCCTGATTTGTATCTTGCAGGACTTGACCTTTATGAGAATACGGCTTTTGCAAAGATATGATACCAAAGCATATGATTCAGTTATTTCCACATGCTTCTTGCCTAAAAAAAAACAAAACAAAAACAAAAAAACTCCAGAAACACTGGCATTCCTCCTTGTATCAATATTGCAAAGCTGTTTTGAGGCCAACACTTTGTAAGCTTCGTTACGCGCACAAACCAACAGACAGTGTGTGTGCCTGGCCTACTACCTATCTCGAAGATAACCTGAAAGCTAAACCTGGAAAGTTCAGACAGAAACTCCCTGAGAAAGGGTTGAGCCCTGACCCAAGTGTGTGTCTGTGCGATGTAGGTCTGACCCAAACGACGGGGAAAACCTAAAAAAGAAAAAAAGAAGGTACGTCTACCAAGGCAGCCCTCCCGCCTAATGCTACTGTGGAAGGTGTCTGATGGCTGGGTGGGACAACGCTGCCTCCAGGCCTCGAGGCCGATGCTTCTCTCTTTGTTCAGTTACCCTAGCTGTTATGGTAAAGTTTGACGTTATTAACAAATAGTTGTGACACCCCACACTGTGTGGTGAGGTAAGGCTTGGGGACTTTCCAGGCGGAACACTAAATGGCACGTGTGCTTCTCAGTGTCCTCACATGAACAAACAGGGTCCATGAACAAACAAACAAACAGACAGACAGACGGTGGAGAACTACCCCTAAAAGAAGTCCTCTGCCAGAACGGTCTGTTGCAATCTATCTCCTGTGATGACATGCTAATATAACCTAAACATCACTGCTAAAAAAGGGAACCCTGCTCCATACATGGGGGGGGGCCGTTCCACTTTCGCTCCTCTCCTCCACTACCACTCGTCTCCTACCTGGAGGTATGTGGAGGAAAGGAGGGAGGAAACAAGTGGAGGGAAGGAGGAGATGCTAAGGAAATCGGAGCAGCTAATCCACTTCTCCTGTCATGAAAATCAGTGTCATCTTTAAACAAAGTAGTAACTTCCACGGACACGGAGGGTACCTATGGATACTCTCATGCACAGCCAACCCTTTCTATGCATCAAAATATAAATACCAGTTACTCTCATTCTGCCGTTTGGAGTCATGATTTAACACAAACATATATACAAGGAAATAAAACCTGCCACTACAGTAACACACTCAATTTTACATTAGCTAAATTGCCATTCACAGCTCAAAAATGTTTATGGTGTTCATGTGAATATACTTGAAAAAGCAAACAAATGTTTGCCCATGAATGTAATTTTGATGGTTACTTTTTGCTGTTCTGGCACTTACACTTGAGTATTGGAAATCCCTTTTCATGATTTTGAACTTTTTGACGATTAAATATTCTCTGGGATGGTCTTTTAACCCGACCCCCCAGTTCCTACACCCCTAATGATTATATTGATCATATTTGGGATGAGAAAGTTGTACTGATCGTACATACATGTATATGTACTACATCATGTACATTTAGATGAAGACCCTAGTGGTAGCATCCAGTATTACAGCTCCAAAAAACACTATGCTTAATTTTTCACCAATATATCAGGGGAGAGCGCGAACGCAGTCCCCCACTACCAGAAATTATGCAGTCGAGATTCCCACATTTGGGGAATTCGCAGGGGTCAGCACAACCGGAGTGCAATGGCTGAGCCTCGCCCTGGGTGAACCACCTTCTTGATCATGGTATCTCCCCTGCCAGGTAAGTATGAGTTGTACACGTCGGAGCAGCCCACCCCATTCCCAACCATACAGACCACACTGACGGCTACCGCTTCCTGTTCCATGCTAATGATCACATTTTGCCAGCAAGAAACATCAGACTAAACAATTATGACAATAGGCATTACAAACATCAAGATTTCACATTTTTAACAATATCCTGATCAAGGATTCCCCTTCTCCCATGATGCAATCATGTGTAGTTCTCCAATCAAAAAGAGAGGAACATGTAAGCAACAGGCTTTTAATACTTTACAAACAAGCTCTGAAACACAAAGAGAACTCACCTTAGCTAAGGGAGAACAAACTTGTCTCAGATGAATGAATGACAACAATAAAAGAATAACAGTTTTGTTACATTTAGGCAGTGTAAAAACTCAGGATGCAGTTCTCCGTTTGGTCAGTAGGCGGAAATGCGAGCACATGGAGTACTACTGTTACTGCACTTTGGAAAACAAAGCCCTCCCCTCCCCATTCAGCTAAGCTGTTCTCTCGCGGTGCAGCATGCAGTGCACAGCAACTGTGTTGGGTGCCTTCATCTGTACATGCGCTGTCACTTTTTTTTTTTTGCCAGTCATGGCCACTGCCGCGTCTGTACACACTCCCATACAATGAGAGCAGTCAAGTACACTTGTTCCAATATACTCATCAAAAACTTGGAAAATGTCCCTTCATGTGGCACTACCCTCAACTGCTTTGCACAAAAATATTTCCTCCACAAAGCTTTCCTGGGAAATTAATCAAACATACACAAGTGTTGAATACGTCTGTGCTCTCATCAAGTTAAATCGTCAAAATATTCATGACTCTCACCTGCTCCAAAAGTTGATTTAATAAGCTCTGGACCACTGTTCATTTTGTCGGCAGCGATTCTCTCACAATGTCTTTTTTGGCTGACAGATTGATATCTTTGCCAATCGTGTGGGGCTTCATTGCTCGGGCAATGTGGAATGATGCTAAATATGAGGTCTTCAGCACTCATTCGGGTATGGTGGCTTGCTGCCTAAATGTAGCCGACTGCACAGCCAGACTCCCCTCTTCATGTTTAAAAAAGTCTACGGATTGGTCAGCCCCGGTAGGATGTCTTTGTTTTAAATGTCTACGGTTTGAATGACTTTAAAGGCTCATTTGAGAGCGTCTCCAGGCAGAAGACACAATTGAATACATAGTGGCCATTTTTGCTGGCTAAGGTGAAACCGTATTTTAAGTATTCTGGGTCATACTTGCGGATTTTGGTAGTATTTGAGCTTTTTTGTGGTGGTTCTTCAGGCTGATTTATTTTCAGAAGTGTATCCATTCTTGGCTAGCTACCATAACTAGCTACTCAGGCTCATCAAAACAGACAAGGTAACCTACCCTAGCAAAAAACCATGAGAAACGTTATGTCACATGATTTGTTGGAAGTGTTTAATATTAACATAAAACTGCACAAACCAATTATGTTTTTAATTTATCATATATATTAAATTTAAATGATTATTTCCTTGTTTTTGTTAATATTGGTTTTATATTTTCCTCTCCAATTTTCACAGCCCCCCTGGCGCCCCCTGCTGTAATAACCACAACTCCAATCTCACGGCACCCATCTCTGAGAGCCATATTGCATTTACATCTCCTGCGGTCATTTTTTTTATATGACTAGGATTCTGAAACAAGTTATGAATTCTGTTTATACTTTAATCTTCATTCATGAATGATTTCCAGTGAAAACATGTAGGCCTCTTATTTACTTTATCTCTACACTTTAACAACTTAATATGGCTACCAATTTGGGGTATGAAAAGTTGTATAAAATGAAAGTTGTACCACATCATAAACTGGCGACTGCCACATTCTAAATTCACACTTTCTACACATATCTCTGTGTGGTACAAACATTCTACAATACCATCTCACAATTTTTCAGTTTGATTCAGTTTAATTTTCAACCAAAAGATCAGGGGAGAGCGCGAACGCAGTCCCCCACTACCAGAAATTATGCAGTCGAGATTCCCACATTTGGGGAATTCGCAGGGGTCAGCACAACCGGAGTGCAATGGCTGAGCCTCGCCCTGGGTGAACCACCTTCTTGATCATGGTATCTCCCCTGCCAGGTAAGTATGAGTTGTACACGTCAGAGCAGCCCACCCCATTCCCGACCCTACAGACCACACTGACGGCTACCGCTTCCTGTCATTCCCTTGAGTGACCACTGCATTCAAAGCACACAATTCAGACTAACGCGGTCATTGCCGTCACTATTCGGACATCACATACTTTTATTTTTCACCGTATCTTCAGGACGACGTTTCCATTCTCCCACAATGCACCAGCACAAACTTCCGTCTTCCAAACATGGAGGAACATTTATACTACATACGTCGCCATAACACCCAGAGATACTCAGCGACATAAAATACTGCTCTGCACACATTGGTATTAGGTTTGCGAAAGCTAAATGGGTAACAGCACAATTCTGACACGTTTAAATTTCTGCATACTTTCCGGCTGCAGTACTCATTTTGTCCAGTCGGTGGAAATATCAGCACATGCAAATGCCTTGAAAAGCCATATCCTTTCATTTCGGGTTTACTGGATCCATTTCAGAGTGAAAATGTGCGTTGAGGTAAAAACATACGATTTTACCTTACTAATGGGATAAAGCTGTTTCGACATTTTGGCCACAGTACAGCTGACAAACTCTCAGCTTCGACAAACACTCGATTCATGGGCGCGTTACACTCGAAAACGTCTAGGCCTGGGGATGCCTAACAAACTTAGTCTCAAGGTTTCCAAAACTACATATCCTAAATCGTATGTATATCATATTCAAACAAAAGGTATAAAGGTATATCCCGTATAAAAGGCTAATGCTTAATCTACTCGAGCGAACCAACATCTAACGGGAGTTCAAATGTTGGCCATTTAGTATTTTTGAAGATCACCTGTTGCAGCATGAACATTCCCCTCAATAACGCACGTCTCATCTATACGACACACTTAAAAGCTTTCTGTGAAAATGTACACGCAGCTGTGCATGCGAAGTCTTCCATACAATCCTCAGTCATCTCCACAGTCGCCAGGATACGTTACATATTTACAAATGTAATTCTGAAACTCATATACAGTCTGAATTGCACACTAAGTACATTCAATTCAGACAATCTTTTGCCAATGAAAGTATCCAATCTCTCAGGATAGAGGACGGCGCGGGTTGCATCGGTAGTCGATCATTAACACACCTGACCCACCTCGGCAACAGCGGTGCATCCTTTGAATAATTACAAAAAATATGCATTTAGCCCATTTGTTTTAGCATAGCCCTTCATAAAATTGCCAAAAACCTCCAAACACATCGAACTCTTTCGCATAAGATTTTAGGCCAAGCAAGCACCTCAAAATTGCATCTAGTGGCGTACGTTACCAATAGTTCTAAACGGTAATAAAGCCCTGGCTACAGGCCTTTCTCTCAACAAGCTATCTTAAGACAGGTTTTACAATAAACAATAAAGAAAACAATAATCACATGTTTGCGGCCAGCCGTTTTAATTAGTAGCTTATGTTTTTTGAGGCCTACGTGGATTTTGGGTTATTGTTCCTACGCAACATTAAGTGTTCTGCTTCCAATAAGTTTGACCGAGTTTTGCTGCATGTTTGGCGTCAGACTACACAATTCTCTAACAGCCCCAGAACACGAGTTTAAGTTTGTGGAGTTAGCAAAGTATTCAAGTTCACCCGAGACACAACTTAAGGCACCAAGACCAGTCTTAATTGCTCCCACCAAAAGAGCCGCCATAACGTTAGATATGGAAAATGGCCTTCACTCAATTCAGTAAATTTGCTGCAGATTGCGTTGAAGGCCACATAAAGAAAGTTTAATTTCACTCAAACATGTAAATACAAAGTTAGACAAACAAATTAACATCAACTGCGTCGATATTCGGCTACTTACCCAAGAAGCGCCAACGAATTTCGAGTATGCACTGCATTAGCTAATGATCTATGCGTGTAGCCATAAACAGGAACGTTGACTGTGCAATGTCCAGCAGCCAATCTACACCATCAACAGGCCTAACCATCTGGCGAATATGGAAGATAATCACGGAATGTTCAAGACACTTTAAATTCCGACAGAAAACCTTTGCGTCATGGCGATACTAAGAAAAATAATGAGGGCTCCGTGTGAAAATTGCTGTCCTTCCAACAATTGTGTATGCTTTTAAGGAAGACTTAGTCGCGAAACTAAAATGGGTCCGCTCACAGTACTGTGGGGACTTTCTGAGAGTAATAATACTTCATTACGCTAAGCCAAGCTAATATTATAAATTCGTACTGAAATCCTACGGCGCCAGTCTGCCTTCCGAAGTCTCATTAGGGCCTCTCAGTCTAGCCATAGTTGTACCTACGTCGAGTTGCAAACATGGTTTGTGATAGATTTTTAAGTTGTAAATGTGAGATAAACGGTTTACCTCTTATGCGCATAATTTATCCTTTGTCCATCTTCAGCACAAATTTTCTTTAAGTGAATCCTCAGAGTCGTGATTGTCGACCACGCCCAACAGAGGTTGCTAATTAAGTATCCTGTCCTAAAACCGCAGAAGAGAGATTGTATTAAATATTTTTACCCGGAATGTTCTTTAGAGCACAAAAAGAAAAATAAAGCAGTAAGCATAGCTGATATGAATATGAAAATTGGCTATGTGTATGTCCCGGCATGCATCCTTCTTTCTATAATGTAGTTTTAGAGGGTAAATTCCTCAAGACATTAAATATGAAGGACAATCTTGATACGCTGTTTAAAGTTTGGAAACTTTGCAGAAGTGCTTAGGCTCGGGAAAAGGACAATAACCACAACTGAGATGAACTGTGAGATACACTGGTGAAAGACCTGTATGAACGGACAAGGGAAGGTATTTGCTCGAGTCGTCTCTCTCTTCGTAATTAAAGTGCATGGCAGGACATGGTGTTAAAAGTTAATGAAAACCTTTCTGGCTTAACTAAAAACCGATTGAATTTATGAAGTACCCTTTATACTAATATATCAAAGCACGTAAACGATGTGACACCTCAATGGCCGCTGATTAGTAGTACTCACTTCAAGAGCAGAGGCTGTTATAAATTCTGAAATAAAAAAGGGAACTTTATGGGGATGAGTTTAACTGCAATGCCTTTGAGATTTTAAGTCAATGGGTTTGCCAGCCATATTTTATGTTGAATGCACATTTACGTTCTAACGGCCATTTGGAAAGTTTTAGATCCTCAAGATTGTGTCACTCACAGTCTTCAGATTTTGCAAGTTCGGCCAAAATTGTGCATACTTTTGATATTGTGTATTGAATTATTCTATTTCTTAACCCTGACAGCCATATCTCATGGGGTGAATACCTAGAATAAATGTAATCTCATCCGCAAATCGACACATCCTCAGAATTCTCACGTGGGTTTGGAATGTGACAACCATTATGTAAACTACACCACCTGTAACTGTTGGTTGTTGTGTGCTAGTCCATGTGGAAGTGAACTGATGGAAATTAAGAAAAGGGATGGCAAACGCCTACGAATATACCTGACACTGCTAACAGAGGGGCAATAACGTCAATGTTTTTATTATTATGGGTAAGTTACTTAAAAATTGACTTAATATTTACTGCAATTTAGTAATCAATAAAATAGTTTTATGCTTCTGCAGAGATTATGTTTAAAACATGAGTTTTCATTATATTAATAGATAAATGTGTATGGTTTTAGCTCAAATATTATTTAATGTTTTAGGCTGACAGAAGTTCCCAAATGCAATGTAGTCTGGGTAACCGCTCACGAATATAGCAGGTGAAATCCTGCTCACAAAAGGTGTTCACAAAAGTTTCTTCCATTTCCATTCACATTTCAGCTCAACAAAACGTAATTTCACTCAAAACAATATAAAACCTTTTATTATAAATATTAAAATATTTTACAAATATACTATAATCTGGTTAGTACCCACTCATGTACACACGGTAGCATATACTAAAGAAGAAATACTTCAGGTTTGCAAATAATGAAATTACTAACCACCTTTTTCAAAAGCATGATTCTGCAGTTATGATACATAAAAATGACAACATAGCAAAATCTATCTCAAAAATTTCACAAGATTTTAATGGCTAAACTATGGCCAACACTTTGGGGTTATGAAGTACAAATGAGTTTTCTGTCTGCTGAAATTCATCAACTTCAAGCCCCCCCCCCCCCCCCCCCCCCCCCCCAATTTCATTCTGACATAGGAATTCCATAGAATTACTACAGTGTCCATAGTGTCATTTAAAAATGTCCATGACATAATTATACAGACATTAACAAAATTACCCTAAATGAGAAAAAAAAATAATAATTTTCAGTAACAGACCTGATTTCAACGGAAAAAAGTAAAAAAAAAAAAAAAAATTAAATGCAATAAATCATGGTTTCCCTACGCCAGCTACTGACTGTCATGATTGTATTTTTTTAAATACAGCATCACATTTACAGTAAATAGACAGGCACAATGCCTTACATAGTGGTTTCTTCCTTGCCTCAAGCAAAACCATTTATAGAAATAAATCTTTAGTGGTGAAGTCCATTGCATGAGACAGGCCCCAAGCCTTTCGCTTGCTTTGGCCAGGTTCAGTGTCCACTCCAGAGCTTCCTCCTTCTCCCAGCGCAACGTAGATCCTCTCTGAGTCCATTGGCTCTATAAATAAATAAATACACATGCGGAGTCCTGGGGGTGTGTGTCCAGTGTAGGGCAGCCAAGCGCTTCCCGTTGCTAGACCTGGCTGACGATTTCGGAGTCCTCCTCCACAAACCACTGAAGGGGGGTGCCATCTGGAGCACGCTGCAGAATATGCCTTTGAGGAACCTGAAGGGAGAGGACAGGGGGGGCAGACAGTGTGAGACAGCAGTTTTAACCTACAGCAAATAATGGCTCCTACCCAACCGTTATTTGTTTTTTTTATACTGTTTTAATTTAATGTTAAACCCATTGGGTTAGCAGATTTTTTTCTGACTTCCTGAAATCATAAAAGGGGAGCAGTGGAAAAGAGGGTAATCAGACAGGCAGACAGGGGAGACTGTGGCAGCTAACCACAACCCACCAAACACCAAGAAGGAAAAAAGCTTTTTGGGATCATTACTGAATTTCTGCTTCAGTTCCATTCTCTCCTTTCACCATTCACAAATGCTTATTCCTGTGAAACTGAGCTTGGTACAGTTCAGGGGTTTCCCTGGCTTATTTCTGACAATAAAACACTGTCTCATTAGTCCATACTGCCGGTCTCAGCCTGCCCAAGTGAAGAGACCAGCAATTTTATCCTTCTGACAAACACAGGAAATAGCTATTAATTCCTGGTAGGCCGTTTTATACTTGAGTTTAAGCAGAAATGGCAAAAGCGGTGATTTTCTACAAGGGTGAGCACAAAGTGTAAACATTGTCAGTGGGAACGACATATCATTGACACCTTAGAAATAATTTAATTATAAATCAAGGGTAATTTAAAATGTGAATTTGAGTGTGAAATGTGAGTGTTTCCAGGACCTAAATACAGATCTTTCAATATTTATGCAATTTGTCATTCTGGTTTTTACCGCCATCTTTTGAAGGTAAAAGTGATATCTTTCCTGCTGTTTGTTTGTCTTTGTGTGGGTGTGCTTGTGCATCTGTATGTGTTTTAGTTTGGGTATTTGCATGTGTTTGTGGATATGTGTTTGTGCATGTGTATATGTGTTTGTGTGTGGGTGTGTGTGTCGGTGAATGTGTGTGGGTGTGTGTTTGCATGTGGGTGTGAGTGTGTGGGTGTATGTATTTGCATTTCTGTGTGTGTGTGTCTGTGTGTGTGTGTGTGTGTGTGTGTGTGTGAGAGAGAGAGAGAGACAGAGAGATGGAGAGACTCACAGGGTGAAAATATCATATAACAATTCCTAAGAGGTTCTTTTTTGTTTAATCTATTTGCATTTCAAGTGTGATTTTATATCATGCAAACTGCAGTGTGGCACTTCAGCATGTCAGCCATATAACAGGCTATTGACAAAACATTACTAATTTTCACTCAGGCACTAACTACTGGAATGACACAGTTGCTGAGCAACTGGGAAATCCGCCTGGGGTCTGGGTGGCCATCCCATAATGCATCTATTCCACAAGTGCCTTTTGTGAGGACCAGTGAGTTACAATGGCTGGCAACACTATTGCAAAACAAAGGAGATGGGTGGCAAAAACTGCTTTGTTCATGAAGACATCAAAAGCAGCCCGGATTTGCACCTTGTGATGACTGGACCATTGTTGTGGTTACTAAGACATCTCAAGCCTAAGTGCTGAGATGTCAGTAAATGTGGAAGGAGGTCTCGCTAAATGACACATATGCTGTCACATCACATAATCTATCTATATCTGTATAATCTTTCTTTCTAGATATTTAACCTACACGCCCATTTAGGTACAGTGTTGGAAACTTGCCTTGGCTGAAAATATGAGGAAGAAAAAAAACACAACACATAAATCTGTATCAGTGTTGATTGTCTGACCTAATCAGGACATAAAATAAAATAAGAGAAAAACGAATCCACCCTTGGTGTAAGAAGCAGGTGTTGCAGAAACGCACATCCGTGCCCTGTTTGAAAAAAATTCGGGATAGTTTACAGACATATTTGGCACGGAGGTGACTTGACATCAGTGTCAAAGGTCAGATTAGAGTTTGCCTGCCAGTCAGAATGAAGAACTTAGTTTCCATGCAGGCAGACCATCCAATGGAAACACTTCAGGAGCGTTTCTGCACTTCACTCTGTAGGAGGATGAAGGAGAAAGAATGAAATCTTTCTGGAAAAATAGTCCCGACTTGCAGGTCCTCACATACCTTTCACAGGGCCGTGTCAGGAGGTATCGTGTGGGTGTAAACTGATGGAAGCAGCTGTGCACAGCACAGGAGTGCAGCATAAAAGACAAACATGCATCTAAACCAGGGTGCTACAAGCACCACTGGATTCAGTTGTGTGAACAGAGACAAACCAATGCCACTCAAGCAGTGGTCATTGCCATTTCAGTTCAGTCAATTCAAATTAAAATGAACGAGTCTGGAAAAATGATCATGATGTTCAATGAGGGTTTTCCAGTTCATAGGCTTGGTTTTATTTCATTTCCCAATGGGTAGATTGAAATGGGACAGACCGCAGGCTTATCTGGAATGAGGCAGAAAAGCTAATAAACGCTCCACCTTCCTCTCCCATTCTTCTGAGCTGCCGATCTGAGACCGGGGCGGAGGTGTAGTTTCGCTGAGAAACTCTTGCGGTGAGTCACCCTCTGACTCCGTGCTTTGTTCAGACAGAGCCAAGACTGGCCGAGCACACATGGCTTTCCCAGAACGCTTTGGGGGCAGAGCTACTGAGGCAGGTGGGTGTGCCGGGCTATGACTCGCGGTGCGTGTTGACCGAGGGAGGCAATCCTGCCAGGCCCTGACTGCAAGTTTGCTCACTGTCTCTCCTGCCCAGTCCGACCCTCCCTCTGGGTCAAAGGTTTAACACAGAAGTCAGTCTCCCCCTAGCCTGATCAAAACTAGGCCTGTTGACACTGGTGGAAAATTGACTGAAACATTTCACTTTTCGCAGTAGATGCAGTGGGAGGAGGCTTTTTTGTAGTGTTAAAAAATGTAGAAGAGTCTCGATCAAGGGCTAGACATTCCCTGTATCTGCTAGAGGGAGAGTGCGAAGGATCTGAGAGAGACAACCCCACACCCTGAGCAGGGCAACTCGAACAAAGCCTGTCCCCAAGTGTGCCCCCCCCAGCCACGCAGTCAGGTCTACAAACAGTGATGCACTGACAAACACAGGCTGCGTCCGTACCATTGTCTCCAGCACCTACTGCCCCTGCTCTGATGAACTCCTGGAATTTCACCAACAGACTAGACTAACACACACCGTTTTACTGCAGCGTAGGACATGTCACTTCAGGTGTAAGGAAATCCAGGGGAAACAATATTACTGAACAATGTAAAAAAATAAAGCGCAGCCACAACGGAGCCGAACAAAGACATCCTGTCTTTTAGAAACAAGAGCAGGAGTGTTTTCTACCATTCTCCCCATCCGGCAAAAACCTCTGCTTTTCATGAGAGAGAGAACAATAATACTATAGACATCATTCCATCTTCATGTTCAGCCTTCTAGAGCAGATAAACATCATTGAGTGACAGTTTCTGTCCGGGGTGTATCAGCGGTGAAACACACCCAGTGTGGCATATGCCATAAAATATGAAGAGTTTGTCCACTGGACGCCTTCACCCGTGAAAAAGAGCAGACTCTTCTCAAGTTGTGTCTCCTGATAAAAGACCTGATGAATGAGAGCCTGGCTTTTGTCCTCTCCACAGCAGATTAACAGATAAAAGTGCCCCGATTTAAAAAAAAAACACACACATTGACATGATCGACTGCAGAGAAAGCAGTTCAGCTACATTCTCTTTTCTGATGAAACCACACACTCTGACACTGTTATAATTACTCCCGTTTGCAGTTATCTTTGTGCTTTGTTAGGCCATGGTTTTGACATTCTTGTACAATCCTCATATCCTGCTTGCGTTTGCTCTTAATCAGGAAATGCAGATTGCTCATTTCAAAAAGACAGTTAAAGTACAACACAGTAGTCTGCTTGGATTTGTTTGGCCTTGGATGCTATGGCTAATCAGTGGTTCATAGTTTTGGTTACACATTCCTGATACAAAATTGGGCAGAAAGTCTCATAAAAGGAATACAATGTAAAGTTAATTAACTCATCTGAGATGTGAGGGTCTTTAGATACTTTAGGACTTTTTGTTCATTCCCTAAACCAAAATCTTTCACTGCAACAGAAGTTCAAACACAGCTCAGGTGCCTGAAAAACCTTTAAATATGTACTCTAAAAGGTCCAAAAAAAAGAAAAATTAGGATGAAAAAATGCTGATTGAAAAATTTGCTATTTTTCAAAAGCAGCCTTTCTGTCAGTCTTTCAGTGACATTTCCCTGATTAACATGGCACATACATGCCGGGATGCAGCTCGTGTGGTCACAGCTAATAGCAGAGCGTACTAACACTGCTTTCACCCGAGACAGCTGTTCACCGCGTGTGAGCCGCTATCCAAGCATTCGCAAGGCCCGTACATGTGGTCCATTAGCAGCGTTTGCACGATTATTCGAGGTGAGTTCGCATTCCATGGTCATTCAAGTCAAGTCAACGCAGTGTAGCTGCCCGTTGTTTGTGTAGTGTGTTCTGAGCTGGGATTGTAACAGAGTGTGGAAATTAGCCCCCTGGCATTAAGGCAACGCTGCAGCTGCGTTTACGCACGTATCCACGGTGACCCCTATCCCACACACCCACATACTCATTCCCAACCCCACTCTGGACAGGATTGGACAGGCTACAGCACAGTGCCCCGTGCCATACAGAAAACATGCACATCCTATTCTGCTCAATGCCAAAATGATGCAGATCGAAACTTGCACTTTTTGCCTTTATCATATAGCTAATACACTGCAAAAAAACATTTCAGCACCCAGGTCACAGAGAATGCTTGTGCAACGCTGCCATCGTCATTACATAAAAATCCAAGTACAGAACTTGCCCAAAGCAAAAATGACAACACAGATTTATCAGTGCATTGTGGTTTTCTCTGACATTGTCTTAGCTATATTGCCAAGGAGGATGTTTTTCCACATTTTAATATGATTTATTCAAGGATACAACCACATTCAAGTCTTGATTTGCCTTTACTTTGAAATTCACTTCAAACGTCAGTCTGCAAGAATGTGCACTTTACATTCCTGAGGTAATGTTTTTTTTTGCTTCAAATAAACAAGAAAAAAATAATTTTACTGTAAAGTGGTGTGAATATGTGTGTTTCAGTCATGGGATAAATGCATGTCATTAGTGAAATCCTGTCATATCATTGATGGTTTAAAGAAGAGCATTTCAGATAGCGCTGCAAATAGTCAGGACAAGTGATTATGAAACTTGAGTTACAAACAATTGGGTAACTGAAAACTCTTGGTAATCTGAAAAAGTTATCAAATATTACTGTCATCGACAGAGTATTACAAATATGTAGACGAAATAAAGGATTCACTTACTTGCACACTGAAAAGTTCTAACTAGCTTTCATCCGTTTACCAGGTGTGCAATTATTAGCACCTAACAAAGTATCTGACCCAGGTTTGGTGTTTTTTTCGGGGCGGGGGTCCTTACCTGCTGGTGGAAGACGTGTTGGTGGGAGAGGGGCGAGTCGCGGCCTGTCATGTTCCTGAGGCGGATGGCACCCTGACGATCCAGGGATCGCGGCCGCGAGACGTGTACCTGGCTGCGCTGGTGCCAGGACTTCAGCTCTTCGGACACCAGCTCGCGTGGGAGCCCCAAGGTGGGGTGGTGGGGGTACTCTCGCAGAGAGGGCGCGCGGGCCAGCCGGCTGTGGGGGGGCAGGGGTCTGAAAACACGCCGTGGAGGTGGGGCATCATCATACCAGTGTCGAGCTTGGGGAGGTCCAGGGAACGGGGGCGGGGGCTGGGATGGGGGCGGGCCCAAATACAGCCGGCCCATGTCCATTTCGGGCGGGTATCCCATCCCATCTTCCGCGTACGACCTGTAGAAGCTGGGCGTCGACTGATGCTGGGCGATCTTGTAGAAGCTGGGACCAGTGAAAGCCAGAGGCCCGTTGCTGTGGTGACCAACCCCGTTGTTACCGTGGTGGACGGCACCGTTGTTGACGTGGTGACCGACACCGTTGCCGAGGTGACCAGCGCTTCCGTTGCCGTGGTGGCCATTGGAGAAGTGGTAGCCATAAGGGGGCGGGCACGGTTTGCTGTTCACCTTGACGGAA
The DNA here is from genome assembly GCA_019788955.1 of Albula glossodonta. Taxonomy (NCBI): domain Eukaryota; kingdom Metazoa; phylum Chordata; class Actinopteri; order Albuliformes; family Albulidae; genus Albula; species Albula glossodonta. The sequence continues at coordinate 12,096 of JAFBMS010001360.1, read as the reverse complement.
ACCTCACGGCTGGGAGAGTTTGTGTAGGAGGGTAGGGACTGTTCGGAACAGCTGTCCTCTGAGCTGGACAGGTATGTGGGGTGCCCCTGGCCCGACAGGGGCGAGTACTCCGGCGGGAGCACCTTAAAGTCTATCACTCGTCTCATTGGCAACTGGGCCCGCCCCCGCGTCTGGATGGACTCCTGACCGGACTTGTTGTTGGGCAGCCTGTGGGAGGGAGGGGGGTTACATTACAGAACAAATCTATACTACAGGTTCCCAAAGAGTATGAACATCCTCTGTGACCCAAACTGTATCAATAACTCAACATGACACTTGTTCAAATATGGAAATAAATGTTTCCATATAAATCAGCATATATTTCAGATTAAGTACCTTGCTCCTCAAGGGTTCAGTTGCAGTGCACCCTGGGGATCAGACCTGTACCTAAGACAGCAGGGCCAGTTCCCTAAGCATGCACCCTGGGGATCAGACCTGTACCTAAGACAGCAGGGCCAGTTCCCTAAGCATGCACCCTGGGGATCAGACCTGTATCTAAGACAGCAGGGCCAGTTCCCTAAGCATGCACCCTGGGGATCAGACCTGTATCTAAGACAGCAGGGCCAGTTCCCTAAGCATGCACCCTGGGGATCAGACCTGTATCTAAGACAGCAGGGCCAGTTCCCTAAGCATGCACCCTGGGGATCAGACCTGTACCTAAGACAGCAGGGCCAGTTCCCTAAGCATGCACCCTGGGGATCAGACCTGTACCTAAGACAGCAGGGCCAGTTCCCTAAGCATGCACCCTGGGGATCAGACCTGTACCTAAGACAGCAGGGCCAGTTCCCTAAGCATGCACCCTGGGGATCAGACCTGTACCTAAGACAGCAGGGCCAGTTCCCTAAGCATGCACCCTGGGGATCAGACCTGTACCTAAGACAGCAGGGCCAGTTCCCTAAGCATGCACCCTGGGGATCAGACCTGTACCTAAGACAGCAGGGCCAGTTCCCTAAGCATGCACCCTGGGGATCAGACCTGTACCTAAGACAGCAGGGCCAGTTCCCTAAGCATGCACCCTGGGGATCAGACCTGTATCTAAGACAGCAGGGCCAGTTCCCTAAGCATGCACCCTGGGGATCAGACCTGTATCTAAGACAGCAGGGCCAGTTCCCTAAGCATGCACCCTGGGGATCAGACCTGTACCTAAGACAGCAGGGCCAGTTCCCTAAGCATGCACCCTGGGGATCAGACCTGTATCTAAGACAGCAGGGCCAGTTCCCTAAGCATGCACCCTGGGGATCAGACCTGTATCTAAGACAGCAGGGCCAGTTCCCTAAGCATGCACCCTGGGGATCAGACCTGTATCTAAGACAGCAGGGCCAGTTCCCTAAGCATGCACCCTGGGGATCAGACCTGTACCTAAGACAGCAGGGCCAGTTCCCTAAGCATGCACCCTGGGGATCAGACCTGTACCTAAGACAGCAGGGCCAGTTCCCTAAGCATGCACCCTGGGGATCAGACCTGTACCTAAGACAGCAGGGCCAGTTCCCTAAGCATTAGGGCAGCGCTGCGGGGGAACACACCTGAAAGACTGGGAGTACTGGCGACGCGCGTGCAGCTCCGGGGTGGACGGGGCGCTGCTGGAGTGGGAGTGACGCAGAGGCAGGTTCTTAATGGTGGCCAAGGAGTACGGGAGGGGGGCGTCTCCAAACCGGGGGTCCGCCGGAGTGGACACTGGAGTCAGGGCTGGGCTGCTGCAGAGAGCGAAGGAGCCAGAGAGAGAGTGTAAATAATGCAGTTTTGCACTAACTAATCACTTTAGTGAACCAGGCCCAAAGTGTGCGCTGCAGCAGCATGTGTTGCACAACGCCTGCGCCCACATCCCTCATTTCGCTCCCTTTGGGCTGCCGTTAGACTGCATGTCGGGGCAGAACCGGAGGCAAAACCACTCTCCCATCCAGCAATTTCCACCTTTAAAATCACTGGGTGTAACTTAATGACTGCTTAAGCAAAACCACTTCAAACAGCCCTCACATATCCTAAGCTCTTAATGGCATTATATAACAGCAGGAAGAGGACGGCTAACTGTGGCTACTGTAGACTGCACCTTCATTTTTCCTTTTTTTTCCCCCCTGTTTTGAGATAAACACTTCTTTGCATCTTCTGAATTGCCTTGCAACAACCCTTCCGGATTTCTGAGGTTTCCACAGCGGGCTGAGGCCCCAATTTCTCATTTGACACGGTAATTAAAAGGCTTTTAAAAGCAGAATATACTGCAGCCCTGCAGCTCCAGGAAAGAGGACCACTGAACTACACACTACATTCACAGTGCTGTGACTTAGAGCTGCTGTGTGTGAGGATGGTACCTGGACCGACTGCTGCAAGCTGACTGGGGTTTCCTGGGCTTCTGGTAAGGCAGGTCCAGGCTAGACTCCTTCCAGGGTGAGTTCTGGATAGGGGAGCGCTCGTACCCAAGGTTGGGGTCCTCCCCCGGCCTCAGGCCCTCCAGGGTCTGGGGGGGGAGATGCTTGGGGCTGGGCTGTGGGGGCGGCAGGGGGGTGTCCTCGGGGGTATTGTGTGGGTCTGGAGGCACAGAGGGCTCCAAGGCAGCGTGAGATGACTGGGTGGACTCTGCATCTGAAAGGAAGACACAGAGAATCAAATTAAATGCATCTGCATAACACATTCACCACAATATGCTTCACAATTTTGTTGACCATACAGGCATTCCAGGCAAGGATCAACTCCATATGTGAAACATACACTTTATGTGTGATTTACAGGCATTTACACTTACTTATAAATACTGCTCCACCTTAAAATCAAACAATTAACAGACAAATCTTACCTTCATCGAGCGCCACAGCGTCTGAGAGAGAGCTGTCATCTGAGGTGGCGGGATCTGGGGACACCGATGGGCATCGTGTAAACATGTGAGTTACTATTATTATCAATATTACTAGTATTTCAATAACTAATGCAGAACTTAACATAAAGTTCAGATATGGTAGCTACAGATAAGGTTATTTTGCAACAGCCAAATTGACAAAAACGTAAAGAGAGCAACAAAGATGGAACATTACAGTCATTTGTTCAGGTGTAAATTTGTTCAAATCTTTCAAATCAAATATTTTTTGTAGCTCTACCGTGGGTGACCCATGTACAACAGGACTGCAGTGAGTGTATCTGACCCATAGGGGGCAGCACTCACCTCTCTGTGAGGTGGCGTTGGGCAGCCGGGGTGAGGCCCGTCCATGCTGCAGCCTGAGCAGGAACACAGCCTCCTGCAGCTCCTTCACCTTGCGCTCCTCCCGCTTGCACTGCTGCTGCCGGCTGCGCCGCACCTGTTTGCACAGGTGCTCCTCCTGAGCCAGTCTGCGGGCTGCCTCATAGATCTGCATCTGCAGGGCCAGGTCTGCCTCCAGGGACTGCAGCTCAGGGTCCTGCGTGGCGAAACACGAGCGGGAAAAACGTCAGCAGGCAAACACAGTTCACTGTTCACACACCCCTAATTAATGCTAACGCTAACACTATAACACAAAGCTCCCTTAACATCCAGACCTGATTAACGCTAACACTATATAGCACTGATTAATGCAAACGTTTATAGTGATCCTTGGACATATATGATTAAAGCTAATAGTGTAGCGGGGATATCCTTGTACCCTCATCCTAGAGGGTTTTAATTTCCAATTAAAAAAACAGAAGACAAAAATCAGATAACATGAGTTGCATGTGTGATAAACTTCACAATTAATTGGTGACAATCCCTCAAAGATGAACACAGTCCTGCATATGTTTACTATTTAAGGGAGGAATGTGCTCAGTTAAGCTCAGTGCTCTCATGCCGATTGTTTTCAGAGGTCCCTGTTGAGCTTGTTTAAGTGGGGGTGATTCAGTCGCACCGATCACAGATACGTACCCCACCCTCCTGCCGAATGCTCTCCTCACTCAGTTTGAACGCAGCGCCGATGCGTCGGCGGATTCGGGGTGGTTTCTCCCCCGGAAGCAGCGGGTAGTCCGAGGACAGCTGTCCTGTCAGCTCCTGTGTGACCAAAGAGACCCAACATATAACCAATCACAATTTCACATCACAATTATATAACCAATCACAATTTCAAGGTCTTTTCCTGGGAGGAAAGAACCCCTCTTCCACTGGTCTTATTATTATTATTATTATTATTATTATTATTATTATTATTATTATTATATTCCTCATGCAATTTTACATTTATCAAACAGGACACAAATTTCAGTCAACCCATTTTTTAACTTACACATAGATATATGTTTCAAACTTTGACATAAATATATGCTGTTTGGTTCTGGACAGTCATCTGTATGGGTGGGTTTATGGGCCCTTCCTATCAGGCCCTGGGCTTGTGATGTCACCCCAAACTCAGAGACGTAGCAGGCCAGATGATTCAGTGATGTGTCAACACGGTCACCAAGCAACAGCTGTGCCTGCCATGGTCTAAACACCACATGGCTTTCCATACTTCTGTTAATTAGCAGAGTTTGTTAGCAAACAAACCTTGAGTGCTCCATCATAGTTACCTCATCACTTGTTCAACCACAATTCTGACAGGACACTTACTGTGGACATCAAAGGTACTTGGAAAATGGTAACTCAAGGGAAATGTAGATCCATGTTTGGAAACAGCAAACAAAATGTTTAAATGGTGCTGTATGGCGATTAAGCCCACCATACCTGACAACCAAGAGGCCACCGGGCTATTTTAGCCCTTTGGTGTGTGTAGATGGAGCAAAAGGATAATAGTTTAAATTTCCACTGCTTGTTCATTTAACAGGTATTCCAGTACTGACGAAAGGCCGAAATGAGTAGGGACAGCACAGGAGTATTTCCAGGAGTCCACACCATTTACTTGAAGCCGCTGCTAACGAGTGCCAGGCTCATTAATTATGAAAACAAACCCTTGTTGCCGAGCAACCAGGTAGGGCAGATTTGCATGGCATGACAGCAGAAAGGACGGAGAGTCATGACGGTTATTTGAATGCAACCAAAGACAGGGTGGCGTTTTCGTGGGAAGGAGTGAGCTTCAGCAAATTCCTACAGACGATCTCTCCCCTCAAGCCAGACTACATCATCATGCTGATCCGATGACTGATGACTTTATGGTTTGACAGTGACTTCTATTTTAGCAAAGTTATTGTTTAGCAAAGTTATTGTTTTGTGAGCAACTGTGTTACAGTATTGTATTGAAACACAATAAAGCATAAAGCAAACAAATAATTCAAGGCTAACCTAAAAATGTGTGCAGTGATTTATGTAAAATGGTATGCAGGAAAACTGTGCCTGCTATGTAAAAAATGTGGGCGATTACAAATCTCAGCATTTCTGAAACATTTTAATGGGCCAACAGGCACCTTATCTACATGCATGAGGGACAATTAGCAATGCTACAATTAGCAATGCTTTTGAAATGTGCCAACAGGATTCTTCTCATTGCAGTTCCCATTACAAAAATTTCATACTTACATGATTTGACTTACATGCCCTCAACAGTTGAAAACAGACTGCATGAATAATATTTGCAAAAGCCACCTTTCTTTCCTCATGTTAAATTTGAAAAATTTAGCAAGTTCTTGTTTGTGGTTCACACATTTTACATCACTGGGGATTTTTGACAGTTTGCACTGTACAGCGTAAGGAATGTCTGACTAGCTTTAAACTGAAAGCAGTTTTTAAAAAGTCCAAGGCACAATTTATATAACTAAAAACCTAAACATTTCTGGCACACTTGCCATCTTCAGGGTGTAGTTTGTTTTTCTGGGACATGATTCAAGTGCTCATCTATTTTCTCCTTTAATATAGGATGAGTGTTGGAGCAGACAGACTGTCACACACCCAGTGTTCTGCAGGCAGGTGACACAAAAGAGAATCGAGACTAACACAGACAATCCCAGCATGCATCTGCCAGACCTGCCCCTGGCCTCCTCCAGCACCTGAAACTGTCATCTGTGTTTTTCCCATTACACACACCTGGGCAGGTCCCAACAGGAGGGACACTGGCCCTGCATCAAATGGAAAATGGGACTGGGTTCAGTGACCTGTTGTTTTTTCTTTCCTTTGAATCAAAGAGCGGACCTTTTTCTTTAGTCAGATACATTACCCTTGGTTATTGCTTCAGTGCCTCTTAATAGCTATAAAAAATGACAGGCACAGAAGATGGCATTCATTGGGCTGAATAGTTTTGAGCAATGCTCTTGCAGCTTTGGACTAAATGCTGGTGCAGAACATCAGGTTTGAGGCTGAATTCCATTTCAGGGCAATTAATTTAATGATATGCACCAAAATTCCATTTGTTACCAGTACACTACTCTGAGCACAGCATAAGACAAACATAAATTTCTTACGCCATCTTTATTGTTATTATAATGAACTCACAGCCTCCTTCATACGCCATTTTTATCGTTAGGATAATGAACTCACAGCCTCCTTCATACTCCATCTTTATCGTTATGATAATGAACTCACAGCCTCCTTCATACGCCATCTTTATCGTTATGATAATGAACTCACAGCCTCCTTCATACGCCATCTTTATCGTTAGGATAATGAACTCACAGCCTCCTTCATACTCCATCTTTATCGTTAGGATAATGAACTCACAGCCTCTTTCATATGCCATCTTTATCGTTAGGATAATGAACTCACAGCCTCCTTCATACTCCATCTTTATCGTTAGGATAATGAACTCACAGCCTCTTTCATATGCCATCTTTATCGTTAGGATAATGAACTCACAGCCTCCTTCATACTCCATCTTTATCGTTAGGATAATGAACTCACAGCCTCTTTCATATGCCATCTGTAGGAGCCATATTATATATTATTGCATTTCTGTTTACTTTGTAGTGAAGAATATGGTTATATTTGTATTATATTATTTTCTGTTGTTAATCATGCGCCCCTATAGGTGAATAGAGGGTATAAAGGTGTGTGCTGCCCAGACCTCAGATGACTGCTGGTTTGAGCGCACAAAAGTTTTGAACGTGTGAGCGTGTGAGCGTGTGACCGTGTTAGCGTGTAAAAGTATGACCGTGTTAGAATGTAATTATCTTTCGTTTGTTAGCGTTTATTTTTACGTTCTCCAATAAATCATTGTTTTTCCCCGGCAAACGTATTGGAAATTTCGTTCAGACACACGCGTCAGAAACAGTGTAATCAACCAGTTGCTCCAACAGTGGCTAAGGAACATAGGAACAAAAAAGGAACATTTTAGCCACTACAAAAGTCAAAACTTTTCTGTGGATTACCTGAAGGAATGGACCGTATTTGGATTGTTTGAAGAGCGCGTGTTATTCACAGCACAACAAAGGAGGCTCGGGAAAAAAGCGGAGAATTAAAGGACGAAATCGGCGGTGGTATGTAATACACTGTGAGCTGACCGATATAAAAGCTAACTGGAATAAAAGTGATTGGCTGGCTGTTTTATACTTTTTAAACTTTGTGGAGTATACTGCTGGAATTCATTGCTGGGAATAAATTCCCGCCATATCTATTGAACAAAGGAATGGGCGGTGACTGATTTGGGAATAAACGCAATTATTACATCAACGCATCAATAGCATTGAAATTGAAACTGAATCGTTATTGGATTTGAACTGCATTCATTTGAACTGTTTCTACTGGAAAAGAAATATAAGTACAGTTAATTTGTCGAGTGGAATGGATGCTTCTGATTCAGATTCGAATTCAAACATGCTGCAACAGGGTTTATCAGGAAGGGAACTGGTAGAGAAAACAGCACAAATGCGTGCTTCTAGAACAGGAAAAATATCCCATCTTACCCGACGCATGAACATTGTTAATGAGCTTATGGCTGATAATATGAATGTGGAGGAAGTGAAAGAGAACATGGTGAAATACAATGGGATGCTTGATGAATTCAAAACACTGAACATTTCTTATCAGCAACTGCTGACTGAGGATGACCGTAGACATGATGAGTTAACATGGTATAGGCCCAAGCTTGACTGTATCCATGCCTTCCTCTCCTCTGTGTCTAAATGGCTGACTGCAGCAGAGAAACCCAACCCATATCCCAGTGATGACTTTGCACTCAATGACAATGTTTCTTCAGTTTTAAGCCACAGGTCTGGCAGGTCAAGCAGGAGAAGCACACACTCAAGTGGATCGTCCACATCGTCTGCCCGCATCCAGGCAGAGGCGGAAAAGGCCGCTTTGCTCACAAAGGCTGCTGCTTTGAAGGAAAAGCATGCTCTAGAGGACAAGGAAGAGCTGCTTAACAAACAGAAGGATGAACTAAGGAAAAGGAGAGAAACTCTGGAACTCCAAACTGAAATAGCAGCCACAACAGCCAAAATCAACATTCTTAAAGGTGTGCAGGATGTAAACCCAACATCAATGGATCCCATGAATGAGTACTTTGAGGACTTGACAGTCCGATACAAAACCTCAGACCTGGATTTCCATCAGGTGAAGGAGCAAGAAAGCACACCAGACACATGGATTCAAAGTGTGTTCCCAAAAACAGAAATCCCACTTCCTGTTCAACATTCAGCTCATGAAGATCTCAGAGAGTGGGATGTGACGCAGAGTCATAGCCCAGGCCGACGGGCCCAGGGGCTTTCTGTGCAGGCCCATTCCAAAGGAGCCCCCAGGGCGGCACAGACCCAGGGTGCAGGACCCCCTGCACATAGTAGAACAGATCAAGACAGTCTCATTGCAGTTCTGGAGAGACAAAATGAAATTAGCACCATGATGGTCAGACAACAGGCTCTTTCCACCTTGCCACCAAGAGAAATTACTGCCTTCGATGGAGAAATTCTACAGTTCCAGTCATTTCTCAAATCTTTTGAACATGTGATTGAGCAAAACACAGACGCAGCCAAGGACAGGCTGTATTATCTGGAGCAGTACACCAGAGGTCAAGCTCGTGATCTTGTCAGAAGTTGCCTACACATGGCTCCAGACAGAGGTTATGAGAAGGCAAAGAACTTGTTATGTGAGCATTATGGTAACGAGTATAAAATCTCTGTTTCTTTCATGGAAAAGGCTCTCACATGGCCTAACATCAAATCTGAGGATCCCAAAGGTTTACAGGCTTATGCTCTGTTTCTTAGAGGATGCTGCAACTCTATGGAAGACATGCAGTATATGGACGAACTGGACCTAACCTCCAACTTAAAAAGTATTGTTCTGAAGCTCCCATATAAGCTCAGGGAGAAGTGGAGGTCAGTTGCTTGTGAGCTACAAGAAAAGCGCAGACAGAGGGCCAGGTTCATTGATTTGGTGCAGTTTATTGAGAAGCAAGTTAGGATAACTTCAGACCCTGTGTATGGTGACATACAAAATTCAGATAACAGCAACATCAAACCCAAGGTCAAATCAATTCCCACTAAACTAATATCAAGACCCAAAACAGGAAGTAGTTTTGCCACAGGAGTGTCTGTAGTTAACATGACAGAAACCACACCACCACAAGCCCCGAAAGATGAAAGTTTACAAACAGGATGTCTGTTCTGCAAAGGTGGTCATATGTTGGTGTTATGTCCACAATTAAGGAAACAAGCGCACAGGGAGAAGATCAACTTTCTAAAGGAGAAAGGAATCTGCTTTGGTTGTTTGACAAGAGGTCACATGAGCAAAGATTGTAAAAGGCGTCTCACATGTAGTGTGTGTAACCTATCCCACCCTAGTGTGCTTCACATAAAACACAAAGATAAAATCAGAGAAGCAACAGCAGAACTGCCAGTAGACCCACCTGTGAGCAGTGCACTCGTGTCTCTCAGTGCATGTCGGCATATTGGGGCCGGTAACACAGATTGTGTATTGTCTATTGTTCCAGTAAAGATTAAAAGCTGCAAGAGCAACAAATACATGCAGACATACGCCTTCTTGGACCCAGGCAGCTCAGCCACGTTCTGCACAGAGAGCCTGATGAAGCAGCTGAATATCTCAGGAAGAAAAACTAACATCCTTCTGCGCACCATGAATCAAGAGAAATCCGTGCATTCACATGTCATAACAGGACTGGAGATCTCTGGACTAGACAGGGACGATTTCATAGAGCTGCCAGAGGTGTACACACAGAAGACCATGCCTGTGAGCACAGAAAACATCCCCACAAAGGAAGACCTGACAGGTGGCCTTATCTGAGTGAAGTGCAGATTCCACAAATAAAGGCTAATGTGGAGTTGTTAATAGGGACCAATGCTCCCAAGATCATAGAACCTTGGGAAATAATCAACAGTCGTGGAGACGGGCCATATGCTGTAAGAACCCTATTGGGGTGGGTTGTTAATGGTCCTCTCAGAGGTAATAACATTGCCAACAAGAGTAGGTGTCACACAATCACTGTAAATAGAATCTCCATTCCAAACTCAGAAGAGCTGTTGATCAAACATAATCATGACTTCAATGAGATGTCATCGGAGGACAAGCCTGAAATGTCATTGGAGCACAAAAGGTTTGTAAAGATTGCAGAGGAGTCAATCAAGTCACATGATGGACTACATAGTCGAAACGTACCCTTCAGGAAGGATGGTACAGTCATGCCTAATAAGCACCATATTTGTGAAACCGTGTCTTTTAAGCCTGAAAAGGAAATTCAAAAGGAACAAACTATTTCAGAAAGTGATAACAAAAACTGAGCCTGTAACACCCACAGTCTCTGACCAACCAGTGATGAGCACAGAAGTGGAGAAAGGAAGCGCTGCTGTCAGTGAAGACACTGCTGCTGCTTTGGAAGAGACAAACACACACCTACCATCTGAAAAGGCAGAGAAATCTTTTGCACTTTTAGCGTCTCTTCTTAAAGGAAGCAACCATGAGCGGAAGGTGGTAGATTTGGAAAGCTCTGCCCTCACCAAAGTGGAGGACAAAGCAGGCAATCAAAAGAAAGGAGCAGCTAAGAGGGATGAGAATGTCCAACTGAAGCTCCCACCTCCAGTCCATCCAAAGAAGGCAGAGATTCAAAAAGAGGAAAGGAAACCAGATTCTGAGTCTGAAGGCAGATCTCTGAGGAGGTTCCCCAGAATCTGCTGGCCAAGTGCCAAGCTGACTGAAATTCAGGACATGAAAATGGAGAAGAATCAAGCATCATTATTGGCCAGACAGGAGAAGAAAGACGGCAATGACGAAGAGATTGATGATGGTAACAGTGATGAAGATTACAAGGTGGAGAAGGATAGGAAGAGGAGGAATAGGAACAGGAATAGAAATGACTCAGAAACCTCCTCCTCCTCAAATGGGCTTCCTCCTAATGAAGGCCCCAGCAAACATTGTGGCCTACCCAACCATCCTGAACTAATACTGCTGTGCGACTCCTGTGACAGTGGCTACCACACTGCCTGCTTTTGCCCCCTTCTCATGACTATCACGGATGGAGCAGCACAGACAGCTATGTGAAACTATATGCTGCTTTGAAGAAGAAAGAACAGGTGGTACAAAGGAAAGAGTGAGGAAAACATCCCTCCTTCTCAGGTGGAAGTACAGGAAGAAAAAGTAATAGAGGAAAAGAATGAACCGAAAAGCTGGAATTTTGGAAGGTCAAGAAGGAGGAGGGTAAGGAGAATGGGCAGTCGCCCCGGTTAAAGTCTGCTGCACGCAAGCGTAAATAGAGACGCCTGAACGATCTGGACAGTGACAGTGCCCAGTCAAAAGAAGAGGACGAGGAAGAGTAGGAATGGATCCAGGAGTATTTTCCCCTGCTGTAGGAGAGGCAGACATGGTCTGCAGTCAGAAAAGGATTCCAGATTGGAAACATTATGATGGTCGTGGACCCCACAACCCCTTGTGGCTCTTGGGTACTTTGAAGATTACTGGAACTCAAGCCTGATTCACAAGGACTAGTACGGAGTATGAGGCTTAAGACCCGGACAGGCATCCTGGAAAGATCTGTCTGCTGCTGGAGGCAGAAGGATGACCTCCTAGTACTGGTGGTAAAGACCAGGTCCCAACAGGGGCTAAGTGCTAGTAACCTCTGGCCCCAAAGAGTTTGAAATATTTATTAGTGTTGTAAATCTGTACTAGTTATGCATTTTTGTACATTGGATATTGTGACAGGCTCCTTGTAAAAAAAAAAAAATGGTAATTGTTATGTTTCCATACATATACAATTAGGGGCC
>JAFBMS010001359.1:15000-42595 GCA_019788955.1 Albula glossodonta | reverse complement strand
TACACCCCTGTGCTGGAATCGTCTCTCTCACTCCCAGTCAGAAATGAGCAATTAACCCATTTACAGGGAGGCTGGAGGCTCTGGGTGTTGGAGGCTAAAGCACAGGTCTATTTTTGTCTCTGCAAACAGCTGGCACGCACAGGAGGAACTTTTAGCCCTCCGAGACCAAAAGGCAAAGGCTGTGAACTGCGTGCTGGTGAACTGCCGGTGCTTTCGGCTACCTCCGCTGGGAAACGGCTGGAACCCCCGCGGGCCCCATCTCAATCACAACAAATAAACTACCCATCATGCACCTGTGAACATCTGGCCACCAGGCCTGGAGCTGCTAGAAGATAAAACAAGTATTAACACTTACACATTTTCTCTGTTTAAAAAACTGAGGATTTAAAAAAAAAAAACTTTTCGGGAAATTTGCAAAAAAGAAACATTTATTATTACATTAAGTGACTTAATTACTTGTTGTTAGAGCACAGAGCCATGCACCGTTGACAGCACAGTAACCAGTGAAGACAGCTTGATATTACTGTGTCCAACTCATGTGAAAAATGGAGACAGATGTTTCTGGATACTGATGTTTCTTTACCTTTATCCTGTTTCTTTATACCCTACTGCATGTTACATACTAAAATGTTCACTGTAAAGTTAAGTCTAACAAAGTTTATATCCAGAGGGAATTCACTGATCTCTGTCAGAGAAATGTACCCAATCACAGTTGAATTAACACTTGACTGATAAACAGCTGATTGTAGAACCAAGCCAATCAGGCTCGAGGAACCATCAGGATAAGCCTCTATCCACAGCTGCTTCTTTTTCTGTGCGGTGTGTACATCCACAGAAAATACAGTGAGAGTTTGAGCACTGCACTGTTTTTATGACAGCTACTGTGGTGAGATTCCCTGTGACCTGAAGCCTTGCCATTTCCACAGAAAACGTGTGCTGGAGATGAGATCCATTAAGGGTACTGACATTGAGTTTGGCTCTTATTAGCGCCGGCTCTAACAAATGGCCCGCCAGGGATCGCAAAGCCACAGCGATCACCGAAAGCAGCACCGTGTGAAATGAGCGAGATCAGGAGGAAGAGTGTGGGAGGCTTGACAGACGGGAGGAACAACGAGCCGTGCCCAAATGAAGGTCAGTGGGGTTCAGTGGTGCGTGGCGAACTGACGGATCCATGAAAAAAGGCGCAGAATCCCAGAATGCCAGGCCTCAAGACAGAAAAGACTCAATCTCGGGATGCTGACCCAGATCGTCTGGGTTCAGCTCAGGCCCTGGCTGACTGCAGGGTGTGGGCCGGCTGGTGAGGCACACTGACTGATCTGTGATCAGTGGGAGAAGCATTCAGGATGGTGGATGACAGCACAGCTTCACATGAAACAGGCAAGCTAGAAGCTAGACTACTGCGTTTGCTATGTATGGGTACAGAAACACTTATACCCTTAAAGAGACTGAACGCTTTTGATTGAATCCCAGGGTGGGAGTGCAGACGTATGGCGTAGATCACAGATACTTTCTCTTTCAATGAGGAAGTCGATGTTTGATCAATTTTTTTCCTGTTTCCATCTGTTACACTTATTGGATCAAACTTTTTGTACATTTGGCTGGGGGGAGATTACAGCTGTGTTAAGGACAGAGAGTGCAGAAACAGGTGGAGCCCGTGTTTAATTTGTGCTGGTGTTCCGGAATCTCAGGATTGGCATTTTAACATAACATGAATAATTTAATTTAAGTACACACACTATCATTTATTTAAAAAAAATTTGTCCCACATAAACTCATTGCAGATTCTCAATAATTCAGTATGTTATTTGTAGTGGTGGTTTGAAAAATGAATGTCATATTGTTTGGCATTCTATGCATGGCATCACATTCAAAACCTCCCACACCTTTACCCTCCACCCCTCACTTTGCTAAGAGTTTTATAACTGGCTCAGGTGCAGGTCCACTGACGCAGCCAAACAAACTAACATGTAATGTGTCAAATCTGGACTATTTTTATACTTATTCAATCTTTCAAAAAAGGTATTCAACCTATTTAAACCACTCCCAGACTTGGCCAGGAAAGTATCTTAACAATATATGTAGAAGGCATTGAAACCACAAAACAAACACAAAAATACAACACAGCAATGCACTAAAATTTATTCTCTCTCACTGACAGAGACAAAAGACAGCCAAGCGGGCCCACCTCCACAGAACGGAGCAGTTCAACAATAAAAATAAAATATCAGGACACAAAATGTAATATTAATGATTTATGAATACAATTTCATAAATATAGATTTGTACAAATGTACCAGGGTAACCCGGGGCCCTTTTCAGAATTAAACTCATTACTTACATGTGTTTTTCTCAGTTCTGTGCGAATAAAAAATGTCCCCACAATGCTGCAATATATTTTCTTGAAATGGCCTCGGGATGTTTGCTGTGCGAGCTCAAGACCGCCATGATGTACCCCCCCATCCCCCCCCACCCCCGCATGTGTGGGCCTTAAAATCAGGCTTAATAAAGACTCTTGACTCCTCGGCTCCTGATAAAGAGATGGGCTGTCCTCATTCTAAGAGCGATAATTATCTCCTGATTATACAGGGAAACCCTAGGGATCAGCTACACCGAAGCGAAGACCTGAGGAGTGAGCGAAGCAGGCTACGAAACAAAAATCCACTTTTTACGAGGCTTAACTGATAACATAAAAAAAGATAAAAATACAATAGCTTTTTTTTTCCATTCCTTAATTTGCTTTTCCTCCCCTGAACTGGAAAGCCCAGGGACGGATCCAGTCGAAAGTGCTTAGTCTCTTTCAGGAAGGCTACGAGGAAGATTCAAAAGCTCCTGACACATTCCTTTACAGCAGGGTCCCTCCCTTCAGGTCCTGGACAGCCGCAATGCATGCTGGGATATGTCCTCACCAAACATTCCATTAGGTCAGATCCAAGAAAACCAGTTACCAACTAAGTGTGTTATCTGGTCGATTAAGCACTAAGAAACAACAAAAACCTAAACAATGTAGGTCTCTAGGCCCAGAGTTATTGTAAAGTTTAGAGGTAATGAGAAAGTTTGCAAGAAATTTGCATGAAAGCAGGAATCAGAAATTCTAGTCACACTACATCCTCAGCCTGATTATACAGCTGGATTAGGATTTGAGCTGGATTTATGGAATGCTAGCTCACATCCAGCCGGCTGTGCCTTTAAGACATCGACACAGCGACCGATCTCATAGCTCTGAGAGGAACGATAGCATGTGAGGAATGCAAGCATACCTGTTCCATTATCATCAAACTTTTATTATCCTGGACATTGTGTCAGGCAATGCTTAGCGAGGGGGTTTGGCAAGAACTTCTGTGAAGCTACAGTTTTCATCGGAAACTATTTTAATTTGCTTAAAACTATGCTAATGTGTTTTGACATTTGGGGAATGCACTGGTGAAGGAACACAAAAGCACATGCGCATGTTGTAGAGAATACGGTACACTCATAGGGCACACTTATGCATCTTGACTCATCAACCAAGAGCTCATCTACCTCTCACTAAGTACTCAAACTAATGCACCTATGCATTCATCTGGCATCTTCAAGAGCACTAATGACACACTGTCGGTTGATGTAGTAACTGTTAAGGTCAGTTGCGGGTCTAAAACTAAGTATCATCTCTACTTGGTGCGCTGTACTCTTGTGTATGTACACTTTTCTTAGTCAGTCTGGATAAGGGCATAAATGCCTGAATGCAAACGTGGCCTCCACCGCTTGTGTGTATGTCCACAACAGTGGAGTAAATGAATAGGGAGGGTTCACAGCCATGGGACAAGGACCCGATGGGGCGTCCATGTTACTGCCTGATGCCTTCTTAAACACAGCCTCTCTGCGGCATCCAGCTTAGCCCACTTCCATGCAAATTACAGCCTTTTAACGAGGGTCCCTTGCTAATTAGATCATTTCATTTAGGCTCACAGCCTCCAACGTTAAGCTGAGTAGAAAAACAAACATGACATTTTTTGGTTATCAAACATGGCTCTGCTCTCAGGTTGTGAGCACAGCCTACTCTAATGCACTCATCCTACATGGATTGTTCTCTGTATTACACAATGGTTATTTTAGGACGACTACCCCAGTAGACATTGCAGTAATATTGTAGAAATGTTTGTGCTGTGTACAGTGTACAGTAGTCATTTTTGGATTTATTCTATTTATTTTTTTCTTGATTGCTGTCTTATCTGGCATTGGGTGAGAGGTGTTGATGCTTTTGTTCACAATAAAAAGACAGTCTTTTATTTTTATGTCACATTTGTGTAATGATTTTATTTTTTATTTCTGACTCCATCAGAAATGCGTCGTGCCATCAGTCCGCGACCCAAAAAAACCGAAGCAGGAGAGGGGAGAGCTTGAAACCATAGCAAACATCTTCAACGAAGCTTCACATGAAAACAGTTTCATTAAAACCGAACTCATGATGAAAGCGAATCTGCCTGAATTGTGTGACATTAACCTGTCCTCATGCTGCCCTGTCTTTCACAAAAACCATTTCATAAACCAAACGAGCCGCTTCACATTCCTCAAAAACAGACTGGCACTGCCAAACCACACACAAAAGGATTCAGAAATACAGGTGAACCTCAATTACTTAACAATACAATATTCAGCTTGAAGCTAAAATGCATGAAAGCCAAGAAGAGCCAAAAAGATGAACAAATGCCAGTTTTTACCAACTTTCTTTTCAGAGGTAAATCTTTTTGACACAGTTTCTTTTTGGTTGATCTTTTTTCCCCAAAGATCCTTACAGAAAAAAAAAACTTAGGATGTGAATAAGAGTAACAGATATAAATAGAGTGTGAATAATTTTACAGCCTGGCTGCCGTATCAGTGTGAGGGTGATGGAGAGATATCACACTTCATTTCTCAGTCTACTGCTGGGGAGAGGGTGCATTGGCGAGCTCCCGTGATATTTTGGGATCTGCGCTCCAGGTAGCCGTGCCTCTTGGCTGTAAATCACGGCCCTGTTCCTGCCACAGGGTCGGGACTCATACGTGATGGGACTGTACAACAGGACAGCACAGCTCACAGGATTCACTTCACCCTTCTGTGGTTCTCCACTGATCTACCCCATACACCTGCACACATGCTACGGTCACGTTAGCCTTGGAGATCACACCGCCTCTGAACGTTTCTAAGTGTTTTAACTGAAATGCAGCTAACACATTATGGATAACACAGGGATTTAGCTAGTGATGACAACAGTCAAGAGTTTCATTTCTCTGTTGCACACAGCAACAAACACATGAAAATGCACATGTGTACACACACACACACAAACACTCTGCTACACATACACATTAAGCCTAAAAATGCAAATGTATACACAGACAACTGTAAACACAGGCAAAAAAACACACACACAGACACACACCCACACATATACACACATACACACACCAGCATGCATGCACACACACACATATGCACACACACTCACACACACAGACACACACACACTCACACACACTCACGCGCACACACACACACAATATATACACACACACACACGCACATAAACCACACACACTCACCACACACACAGACTCACGCACGCACATGCACCAACACACACGCACACACACCAACACCCACACATAGAGAGCTATACCTCAGCTATCATCCCTGGAGCACTTACTGTCAGTCCGGGCGGGGCAGGTGCGCTAAATCAGCTGAGCGGGAGGCCGATGCCGGTCCTGATGGGAGGACGAGCCCCACACTGAGAGAACCAGAGGGTGTGTGCGTTCCGAGGAGCTGAGGAGGCAGGAGGGGGAGGGGGAGGGAGAGAGAGAGAGGAGAGCCAGGGAATGAAAACATCGCAGGAGGCAAAAACATTCAAGGGCAAAGGCTGCTTGTCTGCCGGGAGGAGGAGGGGGGGTGGTGTTGAACGGGCTCATACAGTAAGTGGTGAGACAACACTGAGTCATTTCGGGGGGGGGGGCTCCTCATGCGTCCACAAACAAAGAGAATGTAACAGTAACTACGGGTCTCATTAGGCCTTACCGCCACAGAAACAGAAACGCACGCTGCCGTTCGGTGTGTGCCGGCCAGCGAGGATTCGCCATTTGCAGCCGGTTTGGTCTTTAATGTTTCTGACATTCTTGAACCTCACAGAGGAAATGAGCGTTCCCATCAGCCACCCGCTGTGAAGCCACCAGACCACATTCACCTTAAAGTTACACAAAAATGACACCCATAAAAGGAGCACCTCCATAAAACCGGGAAAGGAATCCTGACCCTGCCGCACATAATTGCTGGATATAACGAGGATTACCCATAAGCCACTGCAAACACAATGGAATATCTTTCTGCTCAGAGGAATGCGTCTCTTTGAATTTTCTCTCTGTTTTCACTCACCACACAGCTCAGGCCTGCGACAGAGCAATGAGGGCGGTGAAAAGGGTCCGTGGGCAGGGTGGCGGGACTGTAACCCAGTTACACGCATGTTTGCACGGTGCATTCCCCTGCGACAGGAAGGCTGGGTGTTGAGGTAATTAACCTGAATCAGTAAATAGCCAGACGTATGAATGGATAATGTCTAATAATTTATTATACATGTTCAATGTAGCCCTGGGCAAGAGCATGCTGTATGAGAGTGCCAAACCAGGGAGGTTCAGGTTATAACCTGATTTTAATAAAAGTACTGTTAGGTGTGCAGAGTAACCGATCACACATGCACACACACTCACACACACTCACACACGCACATAAACACACACGCACACACACACACACATACACCACACACACACACTCACACAACACACACACACACACACACACCACACACAAACACACACACCACACTCACACACACACACGCACACACTCACAGACACACACTTACACACACACACAAACACTCGCACACACTCACACACCCACACACACACTCACACACACACACAACACACACACTCACACACACAACACACACACACACACACACACACACACATACACACCACACACAACAATACACACACACAAAACACTCACACACACACCACACACACTCACACACACAACACACAACACTCTTGTGCTCTTATATACTGACCTACAGTATCCACACATAAATTAAGGCAAAGTTCCAGGCTGCATTGGCTTTTGCTGATCCAGAAGGCTAGAATACACCTGCCCAGCACAGCATGTGGAGAATCAGAATGCCCAGAATGCACTGCGGCAACATACATTATCTCTCTGAGCCTGGTGACAGCAGTGCTGGGGCTAGAGCTTCAAAGGCAACAAACACAGCAAACGCACCGCTCTGCCTGCCTCTTACAGTCACATAATGTCACGGGTTAAAACCATGTGAAATGGGCCTTCCAACTCCATCAATGCAAAACCAATTTATTTACACAGAGACAAAAATATAACCACCCAATGCAAACCCATAATGCTTATTTAATTACTATAAAGGGCAGAATTCATGTTCCATGGGCAAGAAACAAATCCCTGTGTCAGAGAATAAATGCTTGAGGGGTCAGGTTTCAAGCTCTCTTGGGGGTATCCAGGGTTTTTAGGGGATTTCATCCTGATGTGTGTGATGTAATGAGCATCTCTCCAGAGGGGCGGCCCAAACGCTCTGTGTCAGGAGAAGCACAACGTCAGGCTGCAGGACGTGTGCTGCTACATATGGCTGAGCTGAGAAATTATCTTATCATTTATTGACTTTCATTGTATGATTGATTGATTGATCGTATGCTGGCAGTTTTTTTTTTTATATTGCGGCATCATAATATCCAATTTGCTGCCTAAAGTCATGTTAAAAACAAAAACTTGCACCTTCCTTTCAATATAATTTCAGAAATATTTATAAGAGCGTAACTTTTCAGAATGGCTGAATTGAGGTTGTTTGGCCTCTTATCATCATTATGCAATTCGATCAACATTTATAAGTAATAGGATAGTTAAAATGATAATGGTGATATAGATTTTTGCCATATTGTCAGACCTAGCGCTATAGCATTGACATTGACTGTAGCGTCCAGGAGAAACCGGAACATTGGACTGTAGCTGACGTATCTTTGAGTAACAAACCAGACCATAAAGCAGAAAGATCATCCAACAGACTCAACTAAACTTTATACAGCTGCTAGATGAGTCTGAAAGGGACTACATTTGCGTGAACTTACAGTCCTGTTTTTGCAGAGCGCCATCCGCAAACCCAGCTCTCAATCGGCCTCAGATGTCTTTCAGGAGGAAGAGGGCCCAGGATGAGAGGAGGATGAGAGGAGGGCTGGAAGTGAATAATTCACTGCGTGGATCCTGGCACTTTAGCTCGAGTGCGGAGGGAGCGAGTCGCTGCATGTCACATGACCGCTGCTGGCACTGATGCGTGTTTGAGCAGCGTAAACCTCAATCCGCACGTGCGGCTCCAGCATACTGGCCTCTGGTCCATGTGTCTGGCTCATTACGCACACGAGTGTGTGTGTGTGGTGTGGTGTGTGCGTGCGTTTGCATGGTTCTGCATGCAAATGTGTATTTGAGGATATGAGTGTCACTGCATGAGTGTGTGTTTTTGTGTGTTTAAATGTCAGTGAGTGCATGTATCAGTGTGTTTCTGTGTGTGTGTGTGTGTGTGTGCATGCGCATGTGTCTGTGTATGTGTTACCTATGTATATGTACATGAGTGTGCGTCTGTGTGTGTATAATTTATGTGTGTGTGTGTGTGTGTGTGTGTTAAGTGCGTTGGTGTGTAATGTGTATCTGTGCATGTTACAGGGCTCAGCTGTGACCCAGTGTGGCCTGCGCTGCTATTTGCAGAGCTCTCCGGCGTGCAGGCCCAGTTAGCCTCAGACACAGCGATCACACTGACACACAGATCAATGGACTGAAGCTGAGAGTGCCATCTCTCTGTAAACACTGAGGAAGGACATGGGGGCGAGGCAGATGTGTGGGCTGTGGGTGGGGCAGCATAACATAATAATGAGCCACTCCCCTTTCAAGATCATATTCAAATTACAGTATTAATTAGTCATGAGGCACTTGTACACACATAAATTCAAATATACATATGTTCACACATACATGCACACACATAAGTGAACACAAACACACACACCCCATACACGCACACACACACACATGCATACACGCAGATATCTGCAGTTTGCAAGCTGATTTTCATGCTCACTTTTTACAGTTAAAACAATTCAGTCTTCCCTCACACTCAACGATGGGCGGGCAATTGCCTTCCTACATGAGTCACCATCATTTATGATTGATTACGCCCAACACAGTACACACACGCTGAAGAAGTGGCTCTTTCCCCCTCTCTTTCATTTCCATTCCCTCTGAAGTGATGATTCAACTTTTATTTCCACAACCCACTCTTCACATCCACAGCTGGTAAACCTTCTCTCTTTATTATTATTATTATTATTATTATAACCAATATTCATGGCAACAACATGATTCCATTATAACTATATATGCTATATTTCCAAACTGATAACTATATACGATGTGCAAACTGTTTTAATGTGTCAAGATTTGCCTTACCAAACTTCAGCTAACAGAAATGGAAACCCTTCTGTTCTGAATCACCTCCATAGAGTGTGTAGAATCTGCTGAGCTGCTGATTTCTCTCTGGGTAAAGAAAATGACTTGAGAGCTGTGGTGTGGTTGCACTTTTCTGATTCCATTGAAACGAATGGAAGAGCTACTGAATATTCTCAGGTCGATGAATAAAAATGTCCCTCTTAATGGTGAAGATATTCCCCACGGTGTCTCCCCTCCCTCTGAGCTGTATCAGATACTTATATTCAAAACTCATACCTAAAAATTCCAGTATTCATGCACAGAAACACAAAATAACCTTTTGACATAACTTCGGGATCTCCTAGCAACTGGCAAGTGAACCACCGCAGAGAACATTAGAGCCCGCAGGCTCGGGCGCCGTTAGAAGAGAGGGAAGATGCGGCCTTGTTCTTGTCACATCAGATTTACAGCGCAGGCGATTTTCCACCCGGACTACCCTGCAAACGCAGGATTAAATGTTGTTTCCTCAGTTCACCGGAGCTACTTTTTCCTCTTTACACACGGAGGAAAGGACTTGTTGGGGTGATATAACAGCGGTTCAGCAGAGGGCAGAGTGCACTAAGCGTTGTTTACACACTCTGTCTTAGGACACCATTCCATAGCTTACCTGTTGTTTTCCATCCCCACACAAACAGGGAGTGTGAGTGCAGAGTCTGGCCGTAATGACAGAGCAGGGATACATGTGGCTCTCCACAGCACAGAGAAACAAGACAAGCTCCATTCCACTCGACATTATTTTCATGCAATGAACCCGAACCCACAACCTGAACCCAGAACCTGAACCCACAACCCGAACCCAGAACCTGAACCCACAACCTGAACCACAACCTTTAGGTTACAAGGCTGGGTCTCCAAACCCTCTGCCATAGCCAACAACATGCCTGTACCACCATCTGCACATCCAGATGGAAACCTCCTCTGAGCTACAGTGTGTCTAAACTCCCAATACTGATCAAACCACACCTGCACTAACATTACTGCAATTAGCAGATATACATTTATACAGCTGGATACATTCCACAACAATTCAGAACTTTGCTCAAGTGGACAATGACTGTGACTCTCCTGGTAATTGAGCCAGCAACACCCGACTGAGAGCCGGTTTCTCCGACCATTATACTACACTGCCCCCATCCCCTCACTTGTTCACCCCTTGCTATAGTTTGTGCCGTTCATCTCCTGGTCTAAACCCTGCCTCCCTCCCCTCACCTCCACCTCAGCTCTCAAAACCCTGGTGCTTTCCAGACCCGAGGCCCCCCCTCATCTCACTATGAAGATGCGATAGTGCATGATAAACACACACACACACACACACACACACACACACATCCACAGAGCACTTCACACACATGCACACACACATAGAGCACCTCACACACACACACACACACACACACACAGAGCACCTCACACACATACACACGCACACAGAGCACCTCACACACTTAGGCCAGACGCCATGTTGAGCGGAGCGCTGTCCCTCCCTTGTCTGAGCTGCTGTGTCACTGACCGCCTGAACCCAACCCCCCCCCTCCCGCGCCCCCCCCAATCTGACATCTCCATCTCAGAGCTCCCAGAATGCCCTCACCCCGAGCTCTCTGAATGCAGCCTTCCACTGTAGAGGGAGTGTAAACACACACAGCAGAGGTCAGGAAATCCTGAGACACAACCACAAAACAGCAGACACAACCAAACGACGCCCCTCTCTCTCTCTCTACATCCCTCTCTCTCTTTCTCCCTCCCCTGCAGGGCTGACAAACAGCACCTGATCAATAGATAAATGATCACTCTTTCTCTTCCACTAGCAAGGAGAGAGAAAGAGAAACAGAAAGAGAGAGAGAGAGAGTAGGGGAATGAGCGTGACAGACCCTAAGGTGGGTAAAGGCGATTGGAAAGCAGTAATAAGGGAACAAATGAGAGAGAGAGAGAGAAAGAAAGACACAGAGGGTGGAAACAGGAGCAAAAAAAGGGGGTTGTTTACTGTAGAGACAGGTATATTGGAGAAACCCAAACCACTATAGGTGGGGGATGGGGCCAGAAAACTCGCTCTGAAACTGTAGAATCACACAGCGCGTTGCTCAATAAGAAAAAAAAGCACAAGTAAGAACAGTCCTCACAGGGAGGCTCTTTCAACAGCACGCCGCTGTCTTTCAAATGGCTCAATCCCAGCATGCACCTGGTCACGCCGTTTCAGATCGTGCTTTTAAATCCTGTTTCCCATGACATGTGCTACTGGGACAGGCATATCCCCGGCGACGGCCAGCTTCAATCCCATCCTCCCCCGGCCTGTACTCACCTGCACACAACAAGCCAGGTGATAAATGCAGCTGTCTGAACCAATACGGAACCAAATCCCTTCACTGACTGCTACACTGTTGATATAGGGACAGGAATGCTCCTATGAATCAGAAAAGAAGGTTTGGTGACAGGAGAAGGTTTGGGATCCAATGAGTAATGAACGCTCTGGGGACTCTGCAGCGAGCAGGACACATTTCCTGCAGTGTTTTAGAGGCGTGTGCCTTTTCCTGGCTGACCTGCTGGCTCCGGTCCAGACCAGGCACTGGCAGGACCGTGCTGAGTGTGTCCAAATTTGAGTGAGTGTCTGCATGTGCATGTAAATATGCAATGTGCTTATGTTAGAATATGTTTGTGTGTGTGTGTGTGTGTTTGTGTGTGTGCATGTGGTGTTTAGATGTCATGTGTGTGTTTGTACATGAATTTGTGTGCTTAGGAGTCTACATGGTTTGTGAAGGAGCGTGTATCCACACACTTTAGTGTGTGAATCAGTTTTTTGTGTGTGTATGTATATGTGTATGTATGTATGTGCATGAGTATATATGTGTATAAATACGTATATGTATGAGTCCAAGTGTGTGTACGAGTGTAGGAATATGTATGTGTGTGTGCATGTGTGCACACGTGTAGGTATGTATGTGCACGTGAGTGTATGTTTATCTGTATAGGTGCGCATTCATGTGAGTTTAAATCTGTCTGGGTACATGTGTGTGCATGACTGAGCATGTATGCTTCTGTGCTCAGTCATGTATGAATGCATGTATATGTATGAGTGTATGTGTGCATGTGCATTCTATATTTGTGTAATCACATGGTGTTTGTATGTTTATGTGTGAGTACATGTGCATGCGCGTATGTGTATATTTGAGTGTATGCATGTGTGCTGTGTGTTTGTGTACATGGCATGTGTGTGTATGCGTATGAGTGTGTGTTTGTGTACATCGCATGTGAGTGTATGCCTATGAGTGTGTGTTTGTGTACATGGCATGTGTGTGTATGCCTATGAGTGTGTGTTTGTGTACATGGCATGTGTGTGTATGCATGCGTATGAGTGTGTGTTTGTGTACATGGTGTGTGTATGCATGCGTATGAGTGTGTGTTTGTGTACATGGCGTGTGTATGCATGCGTATGAGTGTGTGCTTGTTTGTGCTGTGTATTTGTGTACATGGCGTGTGTGTGTATGCGTATGAGTGTGTGTGTATGCGTATGTGTTTGTGTGGAGCTGTGCAGCACAGTGAGCAGCTAACCCAGGGTGACAGGGTGAGACTCTGTGCTGCTGGTTCCCTCTGCGCTGTGTGGGAGAGATATGACTCAGACCCCTCCAGCACTCCCACACACAGGCACACACACCGGGAGAGGGCCTGGGCCTGCGCGCGTGTGTGTGTGTGAGGGTGTGTGAGTGTGTAAGAGAGAGGGAGGGGGAGAAGGGGTTAGACGGAGGGAAAGGGAGAGAGAGAGTTAGTGAGAAGGGGAGAGATGGGGGGGGGAAGGAGGGAAATTGTGTGAGGGAGTCAAGGGAGACAGAAAGCAACAGAGAGAGAGAAGGAGGGAGGGAGGAAGAGAGAGAACGAGCTTGTGTTTACATGCGCCTGGCACCATGTGACTGTGTTCCCACGTGAGTGATCTTTCCGAGCATGTGCGTGTTCGTATCAGTGTGCTCACATGCACAGCTGCTCATGGACAACAGAGCAAACTGCTCCACCATCTCCATCCCTCCCTACCTCCAACCGCTCCTCCATCTCCATCCCTCCCTACCTCCAACCGCTCCTCCATCTCCATCCCTCCCTACCTCCAGCTGCTCCACCATCTCCATCCCTCCCTACCTCCAACCGCTCCTCCATCTCCATCCCTCCCTAACTCCAACACCAAGCATCACTTTCTGCTCTACTGTGTCACAATAACAGCACGCAATACCCTGAACAGAAAACAAACAAATCTTTTTTTTAGACATACGCAGAGAGCAAATTATTTCACCTCTGTTTTAGCGGCGGCTGACTGACAGCCATTCTGTTCGGAGCTCTGGTTGCCTCACAGGTGCAGCACATGCTATAAACAGAAGAAATCCATTTAAAAACCATATGCTTAAAACATTTTAGAATCGGAGGGACTCATCAGTAGACCCATGCGACCGAAAACCCTGCATAAAGCAGCCGTTTCTGTTCAGTTTGCCAGTTATCATTATGAGCACGCCGTAAATCGCCCAAACATGAACCTGAAGAAAATATTCCCCATGAGTGGGAGGCAAACGCTTTCCAAGACAACAACATTCTCCGTGGATCCAACAGGATGTAAACAGCAATTATGAACGATGTTTATAATAACCCACTGTTTCAGCAAGCAATTACAACGAGTAATTGTTTTCTGATATGACCTCAATGTGAACCACAAGACACCCTTGAAGAAAAAAAATGAAGGCAATCATAACTAGAACAGTTATTTTACCATTATTTCTGAAATGTACTGGATCATTTACTCCACGCAAAAGACAGTTACTTGAAAATGTACTTGACGAAGTATGAGAACTTGCAGTCAAACAGTCACCAGAACACCTAATGGAACTCTCACTGTAGGAGATGATGGAACATTTACTAAAAAACCTGATTATTTACCCGACTTTTTCTACTAGAAGACCAAAGAGGTTGCAGGTTTGAATCCCAGGTGGGGAATTGACTGTTGTAGCCAGAGTACTAGCTCTAGTGCATATCCACCAGTGTGAAATGTATAGCTTTGAAGTAAAAAAAAAAGTAAGCTGAGGAAGGTACTCTCTGCACTACAGAGAATGCCTAAATTGAAGGCAAGCCGAAAGAGTTCTCATTTTCATTCTGCTTCACACTGTTACCTGATCGATGCCCTAATTGAATGGGTGCTGTGGTCTAATTCTGGGGCTAACGATGACGCCGGGTCTGACTTGCCTGGTTAGTGCTGCGTTAAAGTCGCAGAACCATCCAGAAGTACCCATCCCCCATTGGGGACCACATATCGTTCCCTGTCTGCCTTCCAGTGACATGGCTTTGGACATGTGTGACTGAGATTATACTGCCTGTTGTTCCCAGAAATAAGATTGCAGAACAAGACTGAGCAAAATACTTAGAACAGCACTTTACTATGTAGAGAGAGGACCTCTCAGTGTGCCTGCCTATTCTTTGTCTGTGTGTGTGTGTGTTAGTGTGTATGCGAGTGTGTGTGCATGCAAGTGAGCGTTTTTGTGTGTGCATGTGCATGGTTGTATGTCAGTGTGCATCTATGTGCATGTGTCTGTCTTTGTTGTGTATTATAGCATATGAGTGTGAAAATGTTTGCTCTGTGTGAATCTGTGTGTTTATCTGCTATTATTGGTATGCACGTGTGTGTGCTGTTGAGTGCGACTGCATGCTGGTACTACATAAGTGAGAGCCGTGTGACCCAGTAACAAGATCTGAAATGGCTGTTGAAAACGTCTGTAGCTTTAAGAAAGCACTGATCGGAGGTCAGTTCTCTGTTATTTTCCATAAGGAATTAGGTTATTTGGTAAGTGTTAGCTGGTCTTGAACCAGTGCTAAAGGGAGACTCTGCCTGCTCTTTATCCCTAACACACAGACTATCTCCAAATGTAACCAGTTACGCTTATGTATAGGCTTAACATAGTGTCATTTGCTTCTTTGTAAAATCCACTAGCTTTGTGTATAGAGTCTGTACTTTCTGGACCAATGCAGCCACCATCTCTCATTACAGTACACTTTTAGCAGGGACAGAACTACGACAGGTTTCCAACCAGCCACTCCAATAAAAACCAAGTTTGATAAGCTCACTGAACTAAACTGTACAGAGAGGTCCGGCCTCAGGAACTAATTGCACTCTCATTGCTTTTTAAGGGCAAATGTCACATTTTGTAGAGCACATTGATGATGGTGTCTCTGAACTCTGTATGATATTACAGAGAATGACAGTGCAGCTGCCCTCATGCCCTGGGGCCATAATATTATGGGTATCTGTGTAAAATCTGCACTCATCACACCCAAAGACTGTGAAGGAGTTTCTACTCAAATCTACTTACCCTGTAATTCTGCTAACGGGGCACACTGCACTGTGGACTGAGTCCTTCATAATTATTCAAGGAAACCTCCGCAGAAGAGGACAATGCAAGGCCTGACCTCAATGCACCTAATGGTGAACTTTAGAAGCTAAGCAGGTGTATGCTTGGTAAATACTTGGATGGGAGGCCTATGCAATAGGAGGAGCTTGTGGTGGACCTGTAGGGGGTGCACTTCACTCTGGACCAAAGAGAGCACCAATGCCCTAGCAAAGTGATGGGGGACACTGTGCTGTTGGATGTGCCATCCGTTAGATAAGAGGTTAGATGAAGCTTCTATGGTTCTACCCAACAGTGTTCATTAAAGACCTCTAGCACACTGAGACAGAGTACTGATGTTTACTTCTGTTTTCAGGGCAATATCCCATAATAACTCTCAACATCTGACAATCGGAACAACTCCCAGGTATAAATTTGACCAGAAAAGAGCCCATTATTAAACTCTTCCTCCGCACACCATAATCTCAGAACAAAAATAATCTATTCCCCAAACCTGAAACCTGATTTATCTGTGAGACTTCACACCGGTGATAATGAAGCGAAAGGTGCATCTGGGGAAAGTTTGAGGGCTGAGGAAACGGGCGACAAGGATGGCACAATGAGACAATCTTGAGGCTGGAATATTAAAGAAGTTACCGTACTCATGTCATGGGGAAAATAGTGTTTGAGCAATTATGTTTGGGAAGGACCCCTGGGGGAGGTATCTACTGTACTCAACTACAATTTGGGAGGATTTTACTTTAAGAAAAGCCAGGTAGCATCTCATCTTCAGCAACAAGTGAAAATGGGAGTGACTTCCAAAGGGTTTGGAAATGAGATCATTCATCTGGGTAATTTAGGTTTCAAACATGACTGTGAGCTCACCCTCATCCCCCTCCCTCTCTCTCCCTCTCTCTTTTCCCACTGACCTTGATTCTGCACACAGACGGGATGGCATTTACCGAGCTCACCATACCAAAGCACTGGTACTATCTGTGTCCAATATCCCACAGTCCTCTGCTTCTCAGAAGTGACCAGCCAGGACTGAATCAACATTTGACCTTAACCTCAATGGGCAAGTCATTAGGAGCAACAGGTTTATTCTAAGGCAGCACGGTGTTTTCACCACGCCTAATATTGATGAAACAAATAATGTTTTCCATTTTTAAGAGTAACATTTGAGTAACAACTGTTATTTGCTCTCACAAATCTGTCTGGCAGCAGGTCCCTGCCTTTATTCTAAGCAGGGTTTGGGACACCATCCCCTGGATTGCTGCGAGTATAATTACATTTGCTAGCTGAAGCAAACTGCTCTTCAAAAAATGCAGATCTACACCTTAACATTTTTTAACTTGTGCTTGTCATCTAAAAGCCTCCCAGCAGTTCCCCCTGTCTTCTTAATGTTGGCAGACAACTTGACAGTCATCCCCAGTGTCAAGCCAGAGCTGTGTGTATTGTATAAATCCAGCAGACGGCAGAAAAACATTCTGCTGAAAGACGTGTCGCTCTCTGCAGTGACAGCAGTTTTCACTGTGATCCTCAGCGTGGAAAGGCTGCTCAGATGGTGATGATGACGATGGTGATGATGGTGATGAAGTCTAAGTACAGAAGGCTGCCATTATAAAGACTCCGCTCTTCTGCCCTGGTTAGGAAACACTCACATTGTGGTCAGCCTGGCTCACTGAGTCAGCTTGGTATGGCAGACACACACAGACCATGTTTAGGCTATCTACCAAACGGAATCATACCACACAGGCTAATCTTTGCATGTTTGTGCGTCATACTTCAGGATTGAGAGATGGCATGCTGATACATTTTTGCTACTGAGAAATTACATGGGGGGTCCTGGTTTAGAGGCCATAAAGCACAGTACAATCTAAACTCAGCTGGACTCTCATTTACACATAGCAGACCCAGAGCAACTTTTTTAATTTTTCCACACACTGTCTATTTATATGGCTGGACATATTGGAATTAATCCAAGTTAAATCCTTGAAATACTACAGCAGTAAGTAAAACTGCTGTGATCTGCCCAGGAATCAAACCCATGACCTTCAGGGTTACAAAGCCCACTTTTATAAACATCATACTGTGTTACTTACCCTCTCAGACACATACTCTAAGATGTACTGACAACAAAATACCAGTAGTCTGAATTACTTCAGTAACAGGCTACTGAAAAATCTCACCACTTCACCGAACATCACAGCTACACTGAGTTTAAACTGTAAAAGCCCATGTGCTTCTGCAACTTGCATGAGGTTCTGTTTTATTTAGCAGTCTGAAAATGTCGCTGTTCTCTTCTCCACGTGCACGTGTAGGGTGATCTCTTGGCAACCGTCATTCTGCACTGTTATGACAGGTCGTCACATCACCTTGGCCAGGGGTCAAGGGTAAATGCGTCATGAATGGACATAGCGATAGTTGTTGCCTTCCTGAATGGTAGTGAGACTTAAAGAAAACACAAAAACAAGGCAACGATGGGTCTAATGAATGAAAATATTAGATAACACCATACAGACAGGCGAGTATACAAATCCAAACGCTTGTTTTTAATCATGCTGTACGCTACTTAGCATCAACAAAAATGCACATGAATAGGACGTGACAAATACGAGTACACAGCTTGGACTCCAAGAGATCCGCCGCAACGAATGATCAGATCTTACTGACCACAATAACAGACACATTCTCAAGTGTGTTAAATGTATAGGCCTATAGTACATCATACGTATTATGTTCAAAACACAGCTATTTACATTTCACAATCAGCTCTGACTAGATATTTTTTTCTCAATGACATCGATATTGGGACAATCAGATAGCTTAATATGGGGGGATATTTTCCGTTTGATCACATGTAGCATTTCTGGCACAGTGAAAGTCAAACATATGGGCGCACGGAATAAAATAAATTAATAATACGTGTGAATCCCTTGAACGCCAAAAAGATGCCCCTTTAATATGTATCTTCGCTATTGCCCAAGACACTGAGCATTTTCTCCTCATCTCCAATAACATACGCGCGTCATTTTTTCATCTTTCCACCTCAGCGAATGGCAGATTCGCAAGCTGTTAGATAGTTAACGACTAGAAAACCTTCAAATAACAGGCATCAACCGCATCAATAACGGCAAATGAGAAAATGTGAGCATCTGCTCTACGATTGATCCGTATGCTGCCGACCCAAATGGCTACGTTGGTAGATATTAAATTACACTGAAAAATGCAAGCCGTCCAGCATTGTGATATGAGATGTAGCCATATTAGCCTATTCACGCTTGAGATATACTTACGTTTCTATGGGCCATGCAAGCGGTCCATTTCGGGTCACAAACGTTGAGGATTCAGCCGATTCGGGCTGTTTCTATTCCTCGCCTGGTTCGTCTCTGCAGTACAGGTGCTGGGTTTAAATCTTCCGTCGCTGGATCCTCCCCTCTCTTCCTCACATGTCGCCGCCCGCAATCACAAATTCGCAATGCCTACAGTGCCTGTGCCCGTTCCTGTCCCTGGCGCGGAGATAATGTAATTACGACGCTGTGTCTAACTGCTCGCCTCAAAGCGGTAGAGCGTCAGACTTACGAACGGACAGGCAAACGCATTAATATCATAGTCTCGTAAAAACAAAACAAAAACAACAACGATATGCTAAAACCGGACTGAGACAACACAACAAAATAATCAGTGATAGAGGGAGGTACACTGTGTCCTATGTCACCACCTCCACATTTCCTCTCTACTGTGAAACTTGGTCGTTCTTACATGATGCATTTAAAAAAGACCTTGTACTGCCCAAGACATTTTTATACAGTGCTGGGCATGCGTGATACAATAGTGAAACATTGCCCTGCATGAACGAGAATGTCTTCATATTTAGGCAATCCTCAGGGAAAGGGCGATAAGATTGTTGTATTAACTAATAAGGACAACAATAATAAAGTGCAACAGACGCCTATATGTAACTTAGGAAACCAGTTATATTTAATGTTCAGGTTTAGATTGAGTACATTTGCTGGCAATGCTAAGGGTGAAATCTGCAAGGTGTGTGATAACAAGGGTCATTCTGCCCTGTACATTTACTCTTGGTCAGTATTAGTTGTTCGGTCAAGGGTAAACACACAGATACAAACTTTAACTTCTAGGGATGTACAGTATACCCACCTATTAGCCTTAGTACCATTGATAGATATGGGCTTTGGGGTTACAGTATACCCACCTATTAGCCTTAGTACCATTGATAGATATTGGCTTTGGGGTTACAGTATACCCACCTATTAGCCTTAGTACCATTGATAGATATGGGCTTTGGAGTTACAGTATGCCCACCTCCCCAGACAGTATACCCACCTATTAGCCTTAGTACCATTGATAGATATGGGCTTTGGAGTTACAGTATGCCCACCTATTAGCCTTATTACCATTAATACATATGGGCTTTGGAGTTACAGTATGCTAATCTCCCCAGACAGTATACCCACCTATTAGCCTTAGTACCATTGATAGATATGGGCTTTGGAGTTACAGTATACCCACCTATTAGCCTTAGTACCATTGATAGATATGGGCTTTGGAGTTACAGTATACCCACCTATTAGCCTTAGTACCATTGATAGATATGGGCTTTGGAGTTACAGTATGCCCACCTATTAGCCTTAGTACCATTGATAGATATGGGCTTTGGAGTTACAGTATACCCACCTATTAGCCTTAGTACCATTGATAGATATGGGCTTTGGAGTTACAGTATACCCACCTATTAGCCTTAGTACCATTGATAGATATGGGCTTTGGGGTTACAGTATACTCACCTATTAGCCTTAGTACCATTGATAGATATGGGCTTTGGAGTTACAGTATGCCCACCTCCCCAGACAGTATACCCACCTATTAGCCTTAGTACCATTGATAGATATGGGCTTTGGAGTTACAGTATGCCCACCTATTAGCCTTAGTACCATTGATAGATATGGGCTTTGGAGTTACAGTATGCCCACCTCCCCAGACAGTATACCCACCTATTAGCCTTAGTACCATTGATAGATATGGGCTTTGGAGTTACAGTATGTCCACCTCCTCAGACAGTATACTCACCTATT
Source organism: Albula glossodonta (assembly GCA_019788955.1). Taxonomy (NCBI): domain Eukaryota; kingdom Metazoa; phylum Chordata; class Actinopteri; order Albuliformes; family Albulidae; genus Albula; species Albula glossodonta. The sequence goes on along the minus strand of JAFBMS010001359.1, from coordinate 21,585 downwards.
AGCCTTAGTACCATTGATAGATATGGGCTTTGGAGTTACAGTATACCCACCTATTAGCCTTAGTACCATTGATAGATATGGGCTTTGGAGTTACAGTATACCCACCTATTAGCCTTAGTACCATTGATAGATATGGGCTTTGGGGTTACAGTATACCCACCTATTAGCCTTAGTACCATTGATAGATATGGGCTTTGGAGTTACAGTATACCCACCTATTAGCCTTAGTACCATTGATAGATATGGGCTTTGGAGTTACAGTATACCCACCTATTAGCCTTAGTACCATTGATAGATATGGGCTTTGGAGTTACAGTATGCCCACCTATTAGCCTTAGTACCATTGATAGATATGGGCTTTGGAGTTACAGTATACCCACCTATTAGCCTTAGTACCATTGATAGATATGGGCTTTGGAGTTACAGTATGCCCACCTCCCCAGACAGTATACCCACCTATTAGCCTTAGTACCATTGATAGATATGGGCTTTGGAGTTACAGTGTGTCCAACTCCTCAGATACTACTACTCCATTGGTCATTACGATGTACCTTCAGCAAGTTCCTGTAGCAGGACATCATGTAATGTCTAGTGGTACACTGTTATCAATTAAATCAAAAGAGCTCGTCCGGTCTTCTGTGTAATGTGTCTCAAAGACAAGAAATACCATGCGAGTAAAACCTAGGTGTCCTCCAGAACAGAATTTGAAACAGACCGGTCATTTCCGATTGCTTGACTATGCTTTCAGAGCAGAGGACTGTGCTGTGTATGATGTGCTGGAAACTGTGATGAGTAAGTGCGTATTGGGTAACCTGTGGGTGGGTTTACTGAGTGGACTCATGGCATGGAGATCACTGGCCTCAAACTCTACATATGCTGCATGGCGCCATGGCATATTCAGGTCGTCATTCTGACCAATCACGGCTACTTTAATCGATTCAGTTACATTTTCAGCCGCACACATGTAACTGCTTTAAAGCACAGACTACATGCAATGGTTATTATCCTGGCAACGCAAGTTACTAATTTCACTTCATTTGCATTATGAGCAAACCAATGGGATGAATGTCGCAAATAATATTTAATAAATATTAAATAAAGTATTTAATCAAAGGCAGAGATTGGAGCTAAATCCCAGCACCCACCCAGCTAGTTTGTTTATATAGGCTGAGATGTGGCATGCAGGAGTACCAGCTTATATATGCATACAAATGGCCCCCTGCCAGGTATGTGGAGTCTGGTGAAGTTATGGTGTACAGGTACATCATTTGAAGTTGCAAGGTGTAGGTGTATCAGGTGGACTCATGGTGTGTAGGTACATTATGTAAAATGTGGGATTGTAGGAGTTTTGGCTGATGTTGAGGTGCTTTTCATTTTCTTCATCCTGTGTGTGACTACTGTTACCAATGACAATGAATGGCCCTTATGCAAAAAATGTGGTTTAGTATCATCTGGAGAGGAGTGTGTGTATTTCTTCTTGCCCTCCTGAACACATGCAAACACTGGCAAGTGTATTTTACATTTTATTTTTTGTCACATACAGAGTGTATATGAGTTTGAGTATAAGTTAGCAGGGGTCCATTTGTATACACATATATCTTTTAGCAAAATGTAGAGAAGAAATGCTAATGCACAACACAAAGAAACTTCCCACTTCCAGTTATGTAATTGTTATGTTCTTGAATACTTAGGCACGTACCTATCAGTTGACTCTGTGATGAGTTCAGACTTGTTTGCAAAAACAAATGTTTAATATTAAATTAATTGTTATACGTTTCACAAGTTGTAGATTCTAGCTTTAGAAGGGATTTTTTTTATAGTTGGCAGTGCAATTTATTGGCTCAGTCCCAGAGGTGTTTTAACTGGAGAGGTTGCAGGTTCAAGACCCAGGTGAAATGTTGCTGTTGAGATATACTGTTGAGCACGGAACTTAATCTGAACTGCTAGAGCAAATGCTCGGCTTTGCAAATGGATAATATATTAATAAACTGCAAGCTGCTGTGAACTTCTGCTGAGCAAAATAAATAATGTAACTCTTAATTCAGTCTGTTTACTTTCCCCAGGGTTGAAAAGAGCTGAGCGTTAAAGCACACTCTAGTCTGCTCATAGCTTCCAAATTAAGAATTAAGACTTCACTTTCCTGAGGTGAGAGCCTTGGCGTTAGCCTGGAGGAATTCGCTTTAGCGTTTTTAACGGCGCATCTCTCCCGCACCGCTTCTCCTCCCTCCCGGTTCCGCATGGGCTCTCCAGCCTGCTGTTAGGGCGGGGCTTGTTTGGAGACGCTCCGAAGCACCGATTCTCAATCAGCAAGAGCCCTTGACCCACTTAGCGAAGCAAATACTGTTTTCTGTGACTCACCCCTTATTAAAATGTAGCCTGGCGTCTATTCAAATGAGGTATTCAGACCGTCCCGACCTCTATTTTGACAGTCACATCTCATTGGATAACGACCAAATACGGCCATATTACGCTGAATAATTGGTACATCATTTCGGTGAAAACCCAGTTTTGTGTGATATCTGTGTCAGGGCAGCGTTAATTTTACAGCAGTTTGAAATTTAACCGTTACAGCCAAATAACTGTCACATTCTATCTGTATGAAACTGATGCCACATAGTTTTAAAACATACACAGTAACAACTAAGGTAGGTGTGGACAGCTAAGCAAGACCCCTTTATGTCTAAATATAAAATCGGATAAACTGTAAGGTGTATTAAGGTGTATTAGGAGTGGCAGGTGAAGTGTGTTGTAGTTTCACTGTGAGGCTTTTGAGTGAGAGGAACTGTGAGCCGTCAGAGAACACACTGGTGAGATGTCTGTGCTGTTCATACTTTTAACAGATTAAAAAAAAAAAAAGCATTCCAGAGGGAACACTGTCAAGTTATCCTTCTTACATGTTGGCCATTTTCCATATGTTACAGGTCCTACTTGTTACAGGTTACCCGTAGGTCCGACTCCATAAAAGTGCCATATTGTTCGTTGTACATGTTACATAGTTGTGTACAGATCCTGATGTGTGCGTGTGTATGACACAGTAATCAGTCTTTTGTTTAACCAAATCACCCATCTGCCATATGAACTGATTTAGTCACTTCCACTTGGCTTTGAGTGGAAGAAGGATAGAGGTGGACGCTTGACAATGCTGCCACCTAGCGGTGGTCAGTTTATGAGCATTAATGAAGCAAAAGTCATTAGCTATTCCACAAAGGTTGCCAAAATAACGGAAACACTGAATGACATGAAACCTCAGACTAGCAGAACCAGCTCTTCAGCCTCACACCTTCAGCCCTTGGAATGCTGTCTTACAAGTCTGTCTATCACTGTGGGGACTGATATTCTTTTTTCTGATGCAGTATTTCCTCCTTGGCTTATGCCATTCTGGTTTGTAAAAATGTTCACCCTGACACATGAAATCATTCTCCTGCTTCTGTGACTGACACACCTGACCGATGCACCTATTTTAACAGGTCTTGTATACCCCTGAAACATAGTAGTAATTACTACTGATACTAATACAAAACATACAGTGACTCTTTTTTTTTTAGTGACTTCAAAATACAGGTCCTTTTTCATTTGGCATTCATGCTGTTTTCTTTAGCCCCAGTATTAACCCAAAGCTTTTATTACTCAAAATCTGTACAAAATACGACTAACAACTTTTCAAAATCCACTTTTTTCTTTATTCCATTATATTTTCCTAGATCGTTCAGAATTTTTAAGAAACTAATGGCGGTCAGGCCCATTTCCAGGTTCAGTGAAAGGATTGACAGTGATACACACATCTCCTTCTGCCTTATCAGATCAACACAACTGCCCTGGAACCAAAAGTACAGCAATGGTACACTGAACTAGCCAGTTAATTAACTCCTTCATAAGGTATAGCTTACGCTGTTTGCATGTACAATAACTGATTCCAAGGGAGTAGTTTTGAAATGCAAATGAAAATGAATTATTTCTAACTTGTGCTACTATCTTTACTGTCCATACCCAGACTGTCATGTCAATACACATATATTCTGAGGTAAAATGTCAATCACTGCAGACTAATGTTTGCTATGGTGGTATAAAATAAAAAAGGCAATCGTAAAGGTACACGAATGACAGCCCATCCAGAAAGGAAAAACAATTTTCTTTGCCTTTTGTTTTTGGTGAAATTACAAAATAATATATATTTTTAAATGATAGTGTTATTTAACACACAGTCTGGGTCTTGGACTGTATCACTTTCAATGCAGAGAGAAGCATCATGTCATCTTAAGGCAAAATTCAACGAAAGAAATAAAAAATATTCTTCACTTCATTGTACTGGTAATAAAAATGAAAAATTCAGCAGATTTTTTTTCTAAAGTACATATAAATAATTAGATGAATTAATGACCAACGGACCAAATGTATATTAAAAATGTAAAAACAAAAACTTAGAACCCAAGACAGACATTTAAAACCCTATTTCTGTAATTTAAAAATAATACTGACACAAACTGAGTGCAGGCCTGCATGAGGTCCCCCTGTATCCTTGTATCTGAGCAACATCACTGAAACAAGGTGCTTGAGGGGCAAGTGGTAAACAGGCTTAATTGCACAGGAATGCTACTTATTCCTGGAACTTGACCTGATTTCCTCCAGCTGCAGTCTAAAGATGGGACAGTGCTAGCGATGGTTAGCCTAACGTTTCTGATCCACAGCAGAGAGCTCTGATGGACCGTATGGACCCTCAAATGCTAAAAATGGTCAGATCGGTGGAGCGGTAGCTTCCCTGATTTAGTTATTGAGCAAAGGACGTTTTTAGTGTCGCTTTTGTTAAAAGGGATGGAGCAGTCCTACAAGCTGGTAGTGTGTGTGGGGAACCGCCCTTGTGACTTTCGGTCACATTGCTTCGGTTTCAGCATGCTGTTATCCACACAAATTTGTTTGCGCACGTATCACATAAATTCCTGTTTTTTAAAAAAAAAAAAAAAAAAGACTACTGGAGGTTACGCTCAGGTTTTACTGAGGGACACTGCTTGGGTTGAGTTTGCCCCCCCCTCCACCCTGAGTGACAGGATGGGGAGGATGGCTATGCTGGTGATTGTTGTCGTTGACACAGTGTTCCTACAGGGAGACACCCGCCCCCTCAGCGAAAAAAAAAAACGCATTGAGGCTCCGTCTCCATGACGACGGCTGGGGTGGGGCTTACCCTGTTGTCATGGAAACAACCTTACAAAAAAAAAAGACCCGCTGTAGCACCGAGCCTCTCGGGTGCCCCGCCCCGCCCTGTACAGTCGTGGTAAAAAACAGCTCTCGGGCGAAATGTCCTGTCCTGTTCCTCCTTCCTCATAGTTTGGGGGTTTTAACCCTCCCCCTGCCGTCCCATTTTGACATGCGGACGCGGAGCAGCAGGACGGCCGCCAGGGCCAGCACCACCCCCAGGCTGGGGGGCCCGCAGGGGCTGAATTCCTGGGCCACGCCGGACAGCAGCGGGGCCAGGATGCGGCCCACGGCGGTCACCGACTGACCGGCTCCGATGAGCGTACCGCTAGCCTGCGTCCCGCCCCTCCGTAACTCCAGGTCTGTGATGCAGGTGCGGCCGATGGTGGTGGAGATGGCGAAGAAGGTGGAGGTGAGCAGCACCTGCCAGACGTTGGGCGCGGTGGCGTACAGGAAGATGAGCGCGCTGGTGAGCATTGTGGAGTGCAGCAGCAGCGCGGGCATGTCGTTCCCGTACAGCTGCGTGACGGGCCCCACCAGGCAGCCGGCCAGCGCCCCCAGCGTGCTGCTGTAGCTGATCAGATAGCCCGTCACCTTGGGCTTCAGCTCAAAGCGCTCCTCCAGCGCCAGCGAGAAGTTGCTGTAGTACAGCATGATGGCGACCGCCATCAGGAGCCGCACCAGAAACACGTCCCACATGTCCGACGACGTCAACGCCCGGATCCGCAGCAGGACCGACGACAGCTGGCGCCAGGCTGGCGGCTCCCACCGGCCCGGCTCCGCCCCCAGCCCCACCCCCGCCAGGTGATTGGCCCCCTCCAAGCCGTTCTGCTTGGCGCGGTGGGATTTGGCGCTGCTGTTGGCATTGGCGTCCGTTCGGCTCGGGGCGTCGCTCCACGGCAACATCCAGACCAGGGCTGAGCAAACAGCAGGTGCTTGTGAGGAGACATACCTATGGCTTCTCTTTCCCTGTTACACATGTACATATACACACTACCATACGGGAGGACAGATAGCTGTGCACTCTTTGAAAAACTTTATTGGACACCATCAGTTCAAGGCTCATGGCCTCCTATGTGATTTTCTCTCCAACTAATTTACACTGGTACAAACCATCACCTCTACAGAAAGAGGGAAGGGTAGGTTAGGCTGACTTAATTATTCTGTGTGAAAGTACAATGAAAGATGCAACGCTCACTCATCAGTAAAATTATCATAAGCAATTATTTCATAATCAAAATTAAATGCCATGCTACTAATAATTTTAAGAAAGATAATAATGATTTTGTATTGCCTGACATTGTCAAGAACAATGGAATGCAAACAAATAGCAAAGAAGTAGTGACTGCCATTCTCGCACTCTCTCGTTCTTTGTTTCTCTCTCTCCCTCTCTCGTAC
>JAFBMS010001359.1:0-10000 GCA_019788955.1 Albula glossodonta | reverse complement strand
AGCCTCGCCGGGGATAATAGGGGGTAAGCCGGCTAAGTGTGTTGGTCTCATCACTATAGCAACTGTGTTGGTCTCTTTGCTATAGTGCCCACCCTGGCCATGCTGGGCACCAGTAAGCCAGCCAGGTGTGTTGGTCTCTTCACTATAGTGCCCACCCTGGCCATGCTGGGCACCAGTAAGCCAGCCAGGTGTGTTGGTCTCTTCACTATAGCGCACACTCAGGCCATGCTGGGCACCAGTAAGCCAGCCAGGTGTGTTGTCTCTTCGCTATAGCGCACACTCTGGAGCCGGCTAAGTGTGATGGCCTCTTCGCTATAGCTGCGGTGAAGTCCGGTTGGAGGGAAAAAACCAGGCTAAAAAAAAAGTACAGGGAACATGGAGATATGAGAACCCACCTACTACCCCTGCCACTGTCGGACTGGCTCCCAGCGCCTTCACATGGTGGCTTAACAGGGGGATGATCATACTGACACCAAACAGGTCCTGCACAGGGAAGGATGGAGAAAGAGGAAGCAGGGGGAGAAAGAGGAAGAGAGGGAGAGGGAGGAGAAGAGAGAAGGGGGGGAGGGGTAAAAAGGCAGTGAAAGGGAGAGAAAGAGAGAGTCTTAACTGTCCAGCAGTCCTAAATCCTAAGATAACCATGAACTTTAGTGAGCACACTTGATTAGCCTTGTTATCTCAGAATGTCACAGCACACAGTCCTGGCATGTCAAAAACCAGCCCTGTACTGTCACAGGGCCTGCAGGATGCTGTGCTTTTCTTCTCAGTCTGCCGCCAGTTTAGCTTAGGCCTTGGAACAAAGTCGAGTGGGCTCTTTAGCCAAACAATAACTTAATGTACGCACAGAAGTGCTGAAACACATCGAATACACAGCAGACACTACCCATCCTCCAAGGCTAGAGTCCTGCACACACAGAAATCAGCCAGAAGCACAGGGAATGCTAAAACAGGCCAGGCTAGGGCAGAAAGTGTTCTCAGTATTGCCAAGAGCTGTGGGCTATATAAGAACATACTGTACACCATGCGCACTGTGCACCAACATTAACACCTCAGCTCAATATTGTCCATGTGTAAGTTGGGAATGAATTACACAGCAGGCTGAAAGCAAGGCAAAGAAAAAACACGGTTATAGTGGGGAAAAATCTATTCAATTCAATATTGTTGTATTGGATTTGTACAACACCCTGGTCATGAACTGGATTTACATTCGAGCCCTGGCCAAACACACCACAGAGCTACTCTATGGTAAGAGTGGCAAGGAAAAACTCCCTGGCTAAGAGAAAGAAACCTGGAGCAGAACCCAGCTCAACACAGCATAAATGCACCAGAATTAATTTTGTGAGAAAGACAGTAAAACTAGCCGGTAGATCTGTCTTAAAGCAGCAGGGCGGATATCGCGACTACACACAGTAAAACTCGATCAACACAATAAGATCAAAATGAAATTTGATAAACTATAATACAGCGTTATGACCCAGCCCTACACACACGCACAGGAATATGGAGCCGTGTTAGCGGCCTGGCTGATTGAAGTCACACACTGAAGTTGCGCTGCTGTCACGTCACTTTCCATTACCCTAACTGCTTAATTCTGCGCAATACTCAGCCCTTCCAGGACACAAAGAACAAATAAACAGGGACTTTTTCTTCCCCATGAATTCTCTTAAAGATTTACATTGCACTGTCTCGGCCTATGAAGATTTTCTTTGTGTTAACGGGTTTTACAGAGACATAGCCCATCCCTTATAGCCATGTTTATTGACTGCTGTACGTTCTTATGTCAGGGAAGCCTTTTCCTCAAAATGAGGCTGACATTTTTTTGGGATTTAAGTCAGGGTATCTTTAAAAGGTCCTCAGCATAAGGCATACCGCATTAGTAAAGGATAAAACACTGAAAGAATCCCTTGCCCAAGACCATAAACTTTTTTAGGCTTTGTGGCAAGAAGAATTTCTGCGTTACACTGAAAAAAGCCAAATTTCGACAGACCTCAAAAACAATGTGTGAACACTAACATCCGATTACTGAAAAGTCTTGTAATGTAATCATCTAAGCCGGGCACGCAAAAATCAAACACTCATTGCTCGCCTCTCTCCGGAACAAATCAAAAAGTAAAATGATCCATTCTGCATCCACCCATAAAAGCATTTATTCAGCAGAATACCACAATATGAACAACACAACCCTTATCCAAATACACAAAGTATATTATGCAGCTAGAATGACTGAGCTACGGCTGTCGTGAATGTAACACCAGGTGCCTAGGAAGTGCATCACGTACAGGTGAACTTTTCGATCAGCTGTCCTTTCTGTCACCTACAGAGTCACAGTTAGCCGGCAACCCTTATTTTGGCCAACTAGCTATCCACGTTTTTATTGAAAAGTATAATGTCAGACAGTAACATGTTGAGATAACAACAACAAACGTTTTTGAACCCTAATACGTGGAATTACATGATGTACCTTTCCACTTGAATACCTGCTCTCAGCTTAATGTCAGATGTCCAATAGCCGGTGTTAGCCAGCAAGCTAAACTCCTACAAGAGGACTGCACGGCTAGGTTTTTTTAAAACTGTTTCTACTGACGTTCTCCTACTATATGCTATTTTGTTGTACTTACCATAAACCCAACAAAATACATGCATTGTATAATCCGCGCTTGTCTCAGTGGTCTCTTCAAAATGCTACATTTTGAGTAATACATTCTTTTGCACAGCCAGTTTGTGCGACGGTCAATTCGGAAGCGCTGGCCGCTGCAATACTGCAGCTTCAATACATAATCGGTCGACATCCTCATTAAGGTCCGTTGTACGTTGGTATTTTCTTAGGGGGATCCTAGTCCGTCTGTTCTTTTCAGATCTTGGTAGTATTCCATGCAAAACACCAAAAAGCAACTTCTGCTGTGTCTACATTCACTCCGTGGTGAAAGCTGTCCTCTTGCTCAATTAACCTGAGATATTTTTCTCCAGTGCGTTTTGCTTATTCCTTGAATGTGGTCGGTGTGGTATGGTCCTTTCATTACGTCATGCAGAAGTAGTGGCAGCGGTGGATTTTAAACTGCGGGTCTTGACTTTTGAGGTTTCCTTGGACTCGATTCGATATATTTTACTGCACATCGTTCATCCATGTCAAGACGAGTGTAATTCAGTACCAACTCAGAAATACTTTATGACCATTAAATATTCCGTTTCGTTAGTGCAAATACCTCCCACGATTCAGTCAGACGTCCACCCTGAAGCCGAATCAGATGCGGTATGACAGTCACCTAGCCGGTTTTCTAAAAAAGAATATGACAGCTAGGAATTTTAGTTTGTTGAAAGGCAGTAATCCGATACCTACGCACTTTTGTAGAACATCGCATGAGTATGATGATAAATATGAGATACTTAGAATGCATACAATAGAATGAAAACTAGCTATCAGCGTTGCAGAACACATTGCCGACATGGTTTTACCGTCACTGATAAACATTAGTATACTAAATATGTTCCTCATAACTTTGCCGCTATAGCCAGACTGAGGAAATATCACTGAAGGTTACAGTAAACACGGCTGTAGTTCGAGTCTGAATAAAGCCGGTGGCAATGACTGTGTGATACGTACCTCGTGTACACTTTATCAGTGTCAGTCGAAACCCTGGCGTCAGTCATCATAATGAATAGTAATATCCATTTATGAAGGACTAAAATCTTGAATGTATTTAAGAAAGTTTATTTCAGTTGTTCATATTTAATACAAATTTTACTTGGTTTGGGTATCTGTGGAACTACCCCAACCTATACATCCACAAACTATCTTGGTGGCAGTGCCACTTTACTCAGTATTTAAAAATATCATTACAGCAAACAAGACCCAGGTGTGCAAATATCTCTTCGTCACAGTCATCACTGGAAAAAAAGCAATGCGTCTCCTACCACACACCACAGGACCTGGGCAATCTGCAGTATAAAATGACATCAGCTGCCCTTAGTTTGGAGGGCCAAAAGGGAAGATACCATGAGTCGATATTCTAAAACAGTCTCCTAGGCGACAGTGATATTACATCACAAAGGATTTTACATGTTAGCATTGACATGACACCTGTCTTTCCCATATACTTTAGCCAGCCCATTTGAATATGTGTGGTGGGGTTCTGAGATATGAGGCGTCATCCCTATAGAAACAATAAGATTGTGATTAGTTCCCTTGGTAGGGGACCTTGGTCTTTTATCTCAGCAAGATAATTGTATCTCTTGTTTGGCTGAAAGGCCAGCTAGGGGCCATGGTTTGAAGCCTGTAGACCAGCCTAAGCTATTTGAACAGTAGCACCTTGACAAATATGACGTCATAACTGTCAGCCGGACAAATGACTGTGGGTGTGTCCCAATACTGTTCACCTCTCACCCCCTTTGTGGAGGAAAGGATGGGGAGAATGAGCAGTAGGTGGAGGAAAGGTGGAGGAAAGGAGTTGAGGAGTGAAACTTCTCTCTCTTGTGACATAACATTGCCCAGTTCTGGCAAGGTTGTTGAACCAATGGTCAGCCATATCCTCTGACCTCTTATAGCCTTGTGTAGGTGGAAACCTCTTGGTTAGTAGAATGGGAAATTCTCAAAAATCACACTGCTTCCAGACTCTGTATAAGAGATTGAGCAACCTGAGTTAGCCTTTAGGGCACAGAGCCTGGTTGTTATTTATTGTACAATAAATGGCAGTCAAAGGCCAGAACAAGGGAGGGCGTGTGCACATTGAATACAATTCTTTACTGGTGGCAACGCAAAGGAGAAAGGGGTATAGGCCTACACTCTTCTGTTGCTTCTGATTTACCTGATTTATTATACAAACAAAATGCCAAGACAAGGACTAGCAGCAAAAAAAACTTGCCTATATGTGTGTGTAATGAGCTGAGTTTCAGATAAACTGCAGTATACAGGTGCTATATCCCCCTGTCAATGTGTGATGAGGGTTTCATATTGAGTGTTGTCAAGGTAGTCTTCCACAATTGCAGGTTGTTACGTTTGATCTGAACATGATAAAACACAATAAAAAAAACATCTGAACAAAACAAGATAACTTTTTAAGGTTAGGCCTACAGATAGTAAATTTATATACAATAAACAAACAAACAGTAAAAAAACCTAAATTAAAATAGAGAAAATAATGCGTAACAACAGTATTATGTTGAGCCTGGAGTGTTGAGCCTGGATAATTATTATATAAGCAATGCTGACGGAACAGTGATGACTCATGACACCACTATATATGACCAGTACTTAACTACAGTGGACAACTTTATTGTATTTTCCATGGAACTAGTCAAACAAAACATACTTGATACTTAACATTCTTTCCTGTGGGGTCTAGCTGGTTTGACTGGTTTTTATCTGTTGTTTTGATAGACAGTCACTATAATTAGATGGGAGAGAGAGCACTAAAAAGTGAACTCCAAAAGAATCTCAGCGTGACAGCGGTGTCCCACCCACTACACGTAGAACACAGGAAGGTGACATTGACAAAAATGCTGAAATACAGAACTAGCAATCATATTATATACCCCAGCAATCACTCACCTGCAGTACCTCCACTCCACTATAAACCACACCTCTCCAAAGCAGCTAGCTCCAACCCTGATGTATCTGCAATACATTCCTGCAGATATTTGTGATACAATATGAGTGAATAGAATGTTCACACATCATTTAACATCATTGCACCTTCTACTTACATGCACACTTTACATACAAAAACACTGTGAGCAGTAATGCATGCTAAAAATTACCCAGACTCCACATTGTCAAAGTGGGCTTTCCAGAGTCTCACTTATCAGTATGTGGAGAATAAAACAGCATTAACTACAAAAAAAAACCTTCACTTCGCATTGCGTCTTGCAACACCGACTAGTCGTACCAATATTTAAGAGGTTACAGAAATTCTTGTTCCACGTCGCTTCATTTTAACATCCATGACAGAATTTGCTGGAGCTCCTTCAAACTGAAATGAAAGCAGAACAAGGGAACTGTATGCTTTCTGACAAAAAGGAAACTTGTACCCTCCTCCAGTATGTAGTGTGTATAGGGGTACAGCACTACATCATATGAAGCGTACACTGCTGAGATGACATACTTTTGTTCGTGTGACGGTGAAGTAATATTGTAGGCCTGTCTCAACAACTAGCAAACAGTATGAACCTATCCCATGTGCTTTAGCATGGTTATATATTCTATATTACAGAGCTGCTGTGAACCTGCTGCCACACATTTGGGACTTAGGGCTGAATTCGCTAAATCTGCATAGGATGAGCTGGCCTTGTGACGGTCCATGCTTCTTCTCAGCTGACTGTATCAGGTGGACTTTGATCGCAGGTCTACTCGTCATTTGCTCTGGAGCTGTGCTGTGTGGATATAGCCCGACCCAAATGACCTTTGACCTTTGACTAATGTAGGTAAACAATCATGAGGTACGACTGGTGTGGAACAGAAATTTGCCCATATATTTCGCTATGCTGTGGACTCCAGGCCTTTTCCAATCTAATACTCACAGTAAAGTAAATGCTTACTTTCTTTTACTATAAAATACTGAACTGAATGTGTTCTGCCTAATTAAGAGGTATTTCAATTTACATGTATATTACTTACAACATGCTGATTCCCTTTCGAGTATTAGTAGCTAATATGGCGTTCACCTCTTAATTTTTATGCACTTTATATCAATATTATAATAATATTCATGATATTTATTGATTGCTAATACACTGTATCTCCACTCTATTTCTGTAATTAATCTTAGGACATGCTAACACATCACGCGTGATGGAATTAACTAAAAAGTGAAGAGCAGCTGTGGAGTTTATGTTCGAATTGAAACACACACAATCATCAAAACAGAGATAAGTAGCTGACTATATGCACATTCTTATTTTCTTCTATTTCAAGGTCATGATCTTTACATGGAGGGCACACACACAATTTTTTAGGCAATATACAAAACTATACACTTATATCTGGCAGTGACCTTATTTTGAAAATATTCAAATCACTGTTATCAAACCCTCCAGTCAGAAGGGCAGTATGTACCTCTCCTCTCTCTCTCTCTCTCACACACACTCTCTGTCAGAGCTGATTTGAAACCGAACATTTCTCTTTACAGAAGCGCAGAGGAATGTGGTGAGTGAGCAGGAGGAGGGGCACGGGGAGAACACATAATACGTCTCACATCTTGTGGGGCTGGGCGTACTGTTGAACTGGTGTTAATCACCCACATTTGGTCTCTGAGCTGACTTCATCCACAGTGCCCAGCTTGCGGTGTCCTATGATGGTTACAGGGCTGGGCTTGTGACTCAAAGCTTGCAGGTTCAATCACTACTGTATCACACTCTTGAATTACTTTAGTAAATGCGTTGGCTCAGTGATGTAGTGGCTATATAAATGGACAGTGTGTAGAAATGTAATATGTGTAGTTTGCCATCCTTAAGAGCAACTGCTAAATGCCTAAATGTGCTGTGATGAAATCCTCCAAACCGCCAAGATGTCAGGTCTCCTGCTCCAGATAAGACAGTCAAACAGCTGGTGAACAGGCTTGTTGGTGTACCCCGCCCATTTTTATACTCAGCTCTCCTCAGTGGCCACCTTTCAAGTGCTTGAATCACCTTTGGCTTTAAAAAAAAAAACATTGCTTGGAAACAGAAAACAGTCAAATCATTGTTCAGGCAAAATCATCATTTCATAACAGAAAAGACACTTTGATGAACAGGAAGCTGAGTGTTGCATAAATGGTATCATTGCATAAGTATTAGTAAGCAGCTGTTTTATGTTAACAAAACCTTTGCAGGCATTTTTTCTTACTTAATTGCAAAGTAACTGAGGAAATCAAACACTTCTTGTAAAATTAACAAAAAGATGTCCCCAAACTTTTGGCAAGTAGATTATTTTTAAAATGTGATATTTGGAAGATGTGAACCCCTTAAAATGGTGCTCCTAACTTCTTCCTGCTTCACCAGAGATATTATGACAGAATTTCTTGCACACCAGTGATATTATCAGGTTTGCAATCTCAAGAATGGAAATGGAAGTAAAAAGATTAACTAATTCTGATTGTTGCCTGAGAGTTTCAGTACCCTGCAAGTACATTTACAACTATTCACATGCCATTTTTTTCCAGTTGCCTGTCTTGTTCAGTTCAAATTTGAATGGCATTGATCAGCCTTATACATATCAGCCACTAGATGGCAGTCTTACTTTACCGTTTGCAGAGAAATTCTTTAAAATATTTGTCTTCACTTTCAGCAGTGGAGGAAAACACCAGCTTCATAAAAGTAGAAGTACTGCCGTGATTTTGTTCCATCCAGGCAATAAACCAGCTAATTCTAATTAGCACAACCCTTCAGCCAGGTAGATGGGCTAATTATTGACATAACCTATTTAAGTGCACAGGCAGAACAAATAAATTGGAGTTATTTTACTTTCTGAAGCTTGAGTGTTTCACCTCTGGCTTTCAGTATTTTTTTTTATCTTGTGTGATGCTTTATGTAGGGAAAAAAAACAGAAAGTTAATAAAGAAAGAAAAATAAAATCTTAAATTTATCTTTAAAAAGATACTTGTCGAAGGGACAGGATTTTTCAGACACCTATTCAACTGAGTGAACATACAGTGCAGTGGAAAATCTTGCCTTTTAACTGATACTCTTTCTGGTGTTTTTGGTGCCAGACTGGACTGCCACGCGGTCCGAGTTTGATGGAGAAGATGCGTTCAGCGTGACCGTGAGTGGAGGGATTCATGTCATCAGTGAGTCCCTGTTCGCTTTAATGTCGACCGTTGCTCACCTCTCTTAATCTCATCAGTGAAGGAGCATGATTACACCGCGAGCCTGTCAGATTCGCTCCTGCGGAGGAAGCCTCGCCTCAACCGTCCCTATCACCGCAACACTCTTCAAGCCAATGGAATGAATCTACGTTCTACGGTGGGATTTTTTTTTTTCGTGAATACCGTGGCTGATTTAATCATAACCGCTCGTGGAACTCTCTTTAATCTGATGGCGGTTTCATTACCGGTATGTCGTCCCTATGAGAACCTCCAACCCCTCCGACCCCCCCACCAAACTTAAACCCCCCCATGCCTTTCTTGTCTGACGTCTCGCACAGCAAACACCTCAGCTGTTTGTCTTCGCAATCACCTGGGCCCTTTTGTCCCACGGAGATGGGACTGTCCAGCGCAATTACCGCAGAACCGTTAAAGCCACGCGCGCCCAAGAATTTTAATCTCTCTTCGCTTTTCTGTTGAAAATGCCATTAAAAGAGAGGATGGGTCCTCTCTCTCCCGGGCGGGATGGGCAAGGCGGCAAAATACAGACCGTCTTTCAGCGAAAGTGAGGGCACAAACAGGAACAGGGATCACTCACCATTCAAAGTGGAGTTTCTGATACAACTGTCAGTGGCGTAGTTTGAAGGCCGTTTTTCGTTGTTTGTGGAGAGTAACATGCCTTTCCCGGTGACTAATGCTTGCTGCGGCAGTGTCACCCAGGAAACTGAATGGTGGGACATCATCTGTGGCGCGTTTTGAAGTTTGGTGGGGCCATGTTACGGGAACACATTGCCCTGTGGGAGGATTATGTCCAATTGCTGTGAAGGATCACTCTGTCTCTTCTTTACTTCATTCTTTCAATGATCTGAAGTGACCATTGACAGCCATGAGACTTCTACCTTACTGCTTTAACTTGCCCTATAGATCTGGTGAAGGCCGCAAGGAAGAACATGATCTTGTGAATGCGCCCTAGCCTCAGGAATGAGAGGGTAAGCCGGCCGACATCCTCCGACACAATCATACAAACATGATACCCCACCCCCCCCCTTCCCGCCAGCTACGTTCCCCTAATTTGCAGCTCATTTCCAGTGCTGTCCCATAGTACACCTGCATATTTCCCTCGGCACACCCAGTGGGCACAATTACACACCCCCTACCCTTGCCTTGCACAGGCAGGAGAGATTACTCCCTCTCCCTGCCTGACCCCAGATCACGAGGTAGGCCACCAC
>JAFBMS010001358.1:0-42610 GCA_019788955.1 Albula glossodonta | reverse complement strand
GGGGTACAGAGACAGAGAGACCAGCAGAGTGTCACAGACAAACATCCCTCCAGTGTCACTTTAATTCAGATGAATGGGACCTACCAGAGAGTGGTCTGCTGAACAACTATGCCCCTGTTTATTCCAAGTCTTGAGACTTGTAATGCAAATACAGTTGGTTAAAGGTAAGCTTGACCAAAGGTGTCCTATCCAACAAACAACCAATCAAGACCCAGTGATGAAACATACCATAAATCTGTAAATCTTCAATACGATCCTAAACATGAAATGACCTGAACAACAACCTAAAATAGCAGCTTTCTCATCTGTGCTTCTCCAGAGGATCTCTGTAACACCTTTTCTCAATAAGCATGGATAAAGGCATGAATACAGACTCATGTCCCTTTTAGGCACAGTGTTGGATTGCCCCTGACAGCCCGTAACAAAGCCCACGATGCTCACAGCACATTAAGAATCTATCGATCTACGTATTGCCTAATGGGTGGACATAAATGAGGGACTCTAAATCGCCAAGGTCCCATGCCAGGTATCAGAAGCAGAATCAGCAGCGGTTGGTAATGAGAGCTGTAGCAGAAACGGCGAGCATGCGGCTGGTGGCGTAAGTAAGGATGGGCCAGCGCTCTTTGTGAAAAGGGAGCATTTCAATAGAGAGGGATGATTGATGCATTTTCCTCTGTCTCCCGCTGGTACAGAACAGCCAGGGCCATTGTGCACCTCTCCTTTATCAACCTGAATGAGCGATGCCTCTCAGGAAAGCAAGCAGCGTGGAAGGTGGAGGATAGAGCGTGCTCCCAGGCACTGACAAGAGAGGCAAACGGAGCAGGAGGCTTTCAGCAGGACAACTGGAGGGAGTCATGGTGCCATAGTGTGAAGATTCCACACTGATCACATGTCTGCCGTTACTCCTCTGTGATGTCACAATGTGCGCTTCCAAATCCCAGTTGTAATAAAGACCGTGCCTGGCTGCTAGCGTGGAACAGTTGCTATTAGAAACAAGGTCCAAGGAGCTAAATGGCAGTGACTGAGAGCCTAATGCTCCAACAGACAAGATGCTTCAGACAATTGATTGACCTTCTTGCATATTGCCTGGGCGGCTTTTGTATAACTAGGACAGGGAGACATTGTCCCAGACAGTATAATGTCTGTTATGTCACCTAATGACTTCGCTGGGTTGCAATAGGAATTCCACAATGCTCACCCTCTTACATAGCTGTGTTGCTGAGGGACTGGGTCATGGGTGTTTTTTTTTTTTTTTTTTTTAACATATTTCTCAGTTAGTTCTCCACTTACAAGTGCACAGGAGTACCATTTGAGTTGAATCCCATCAGTTTCTCACACCTTCTCTTACCAGGCACATATCAGACTGCACCTGTTGAAATAGGAGACCATTATGCTTAATGTTTGGATGTGGATTTTTTTGTTTCTTGTTTCAGAGAGAATGAACTGATTGTGCATATTTACAATAAAATGCAATCAATGCTCATTTGCGCTGTGTGTATGTGCAAATGCACTGCTCTGAAACAAAGCTCTCTCTACACAGTGTCATGTGATTACATGTCCCACACAGCTACATTTGTCATCATAATCATATTCATCCTAACCAATCAATATCAATATAATCACTGATAAAGGAAAATTGATTTTCTTTGTTCATGTTTATTCATTCCCCTTCTCCTTTGTTTCCATTTGCAGCCTCTTCCCATCTCCCCAGGAAGGACAAGTGCCTGATGAGTGTATCTGTCAGTGTTAGACTGACCTTGCTGAGGTATCACCGAGTCCAAAACATTTCACTGCTTAGTTCTGTTCACACTGCAGTCACGTTGTTAACACCTTGTGTGCTGCCAGAGCAGCAGAACAGTGATTTTTCTTTGGGTCTAAGGCTTTAAGGAAGCACTTGACTTAATGACCACTGGCACTTTCAGTTTGGGCTGTCACTTGTTATTACTCTTGCTGGCTTCTACTTGTGACTGCTTCCGTAGATGAAATCTGTAGTTGATATACTGCAGTTATAGTTTAAAATTAATTCTGATTGAACTCTCTGTATTTAGGCTGTCACTGCTGGACTGTGTGTTTTTTTAACCTTTATTTAACCTGTGGGTCAGCAGAGATTTAGTAATCAATGGCTGGTATAAGAAGGTCATGCATGAAAATAGGAACCCCGCGCCAGTCCTGTTTCTTTGTCTGGGAGCAAACAGTAGGGTAGATGTTTGTAGACGCAAACAGGGGACAAAATGGGCGTTTTACAAAGTATCAAAACACACAAAAGCATAACATTTTTATGAAAATAAAGACACATCAGGTCCTTAGATGAGTCACATGACATAACTGTAATTTATGATGGACCTCTGGCACATGACTTGAGTGAAGTACCAAAGGGTCTCCATGGGAAGAGGATGAAGTGCGGTTCAAGATTCGAAAGCCTCAGATCTGAACATCCACACTCCTGCATTGTGTACAACCTCACATAACCCCATATCCATAGACATTTGTAAGAGCAACAGTGTTGCATACATTCACCTAAATACATAAATATTTATCATTAGCAGTCGGCTAATGTAAATGTTGACTAATTTGACAAAATTTTGATTCATAGCTACACATTTACAGTTCCAATTCCTTCGTGCTCCACCCCATTTTAGCAAGATTAGTCATTTTAAACAGCACAGAACCACTGGGAATCTTACTGTAACTCTGAATTATGTAGATGTTTCTGATCCAGTGTAAATTATTTTTCCACTGATTTGAATATTGCAGCACAATCCAACAGAGAAAAACAAAAAACTAAATGAACTATTTGTCATCGGCAGGCAAAACCGTGAGTGTGACTCTACACTGTAAAAATGAAAAAGAAAACGTATCTTGACTAGCATTTTACGTTATAACAGTTTTAAAATTTTGCTCGCAAGAGTAAGTGAATCCGTTAATTATTATGTACTCAATCTGCGTAATGGTTAGGTGCAACTGCATAGACCCCAATGAAGAGAATAGCTACAGATCAATGAAAATCGAACCCTGGTCTTCTGACAGAGACGCCATCACGTCACCGACTATCCTACTTTAATCACTGAGGTTTCTGTTTTAGTGAGTATCTCTTTAGCGGTACAACAAGAATAACTGGTCTACTTACCAGTCTAAGGTATAGAATGGTTTCAAGGGTGAAGTTTTGCTTTCCCGTTTAAGATGCATACGATATAAAGATTTGGTTAAATGGGGCGACTTGGTTGAATGGGTAGCAATTACACGTTTTTAAAAATTACTTCATATTCGGCTCCCCTTCGTCTCCCTCCTTGTCGTTTGCAATTATAGATAAATGTTGCCAGGAACTTTTCAGTTTCCTACGCCTGAATAGATCATGATACTCCCTCCAGTGATACATATTCTACTCACAGCCATACTGGATCGCCTTGAACCTCCTGCATAAACGAATCACGTTGAATGATGTTGGCTAACAGTCTGCTGTGCTAGACATAACATTCCATAGCCTACAGTAACTATATTACAAACAGCCGGAGATTTTGTAACATACATCTGCAAATTTAAATGACTTCCGTCTTTAATGACAGTCACGTTTCCGTAACTATCCTCCCTACAAGTTAGAAAAATGCATGTACATTTCGGTTTGAACAAGCAGGTGTGAATTCTCAAATCGTCTGTTTTATGAAATCTCAAGTTCTAAAATCCTCGAGTTGTTCCGCGTACATATGACATGATCAGTCACAGAATTCCTACCCTAAAATATTCTGTCTTTGCGTCAGGAATCCTGCAGGTAGCTGAACCGTTTTCACATTTCCAGCTCCACCATGTGATCCTTATTCGCATTCGAGCCAGTTGTGACTTTTCTGGGACAATCACATTTTTCTTGTACGAAGCCGCATCAACCGACTGCTTCAACAAGACAAGTACCTTTTTCAAGTGCAAATACAAAATCACAACCTATCAGATTCATAAAAGTTTACACTGTACAGCTGAAAATTGTACCTCGTTAGGTATTTTGCTACAGTCTCGCCCGTCTCCGTTTTTCAGCTTCCTTGACGGCTTTGGGTCTAATGAAAATGTTCAAAGACCCTATGAAAAACATGAACAAACAGCAACCTTTATATTTTCTAAGAAGCGGCAGTATTTTCCCATTCCTTTCCATGTACACACTTTTTCCGTGTGTTCCAATAAGTTAATGATGTCAAATGATTGTTGAATACAGTTGAACACGAATAAACAATCCCATGTCTTTACGAATCTTTTCGACTTGCCGCAGAATGAGAACACAGAACGATGTCCTTTTTTAAAAGTCAATTTACACTTACTGTTCTTAAAAGAATGCCTTTCCGTCTGTTGAGAAAAATCCGGTGAACCGTATGTTGACGTTATTCAGCTGTAGATTATTCAGATTTGGGAACAGCTTCTCCTCGTCTGCCTTCGCACTCTGTGTATGCCGGAGAAAAAACGCACTCCCAGATGAAGACACACACGAACACACACAGAAACACACACACACACAAACACTCACTCACGCACGTACTTATACACACATACTCATGTCGTTTCTGTCCGACAGTTCCGCGAGGAGATAATCCATTGGAGGCGCCATCACGAGAGATGAGGCAGAGGACAGCTCCTGGTGCTGAACGTGTTGATGCCAGTCCGTCTGCTCTCACGCATATTTCACTAATACGCAAACCCTACCTGAAAAATCGGTCTACCGTATGATGACTGAAAATGTTCTTTACACCAAGCAAAACACCCTCCAAAGTATTAATTAATCTGACATAGAATATTTCCTTGTGAAAACTGTAAAACATTTGTGTTTTTATTATTATTATTATTGATGGGCAAATGTGTCCTTTCCCTTGCAACTGTTTATACTCTTTAATTCTATCCAGAAATGCCAAAGTTCTTTTGGAAAAGACTACTGAGCTCAGCCATCATCAAAAATGTTGACGATCATATATGCCTGGAAACAATGGATTCAGCTGATCCATGCAATGTTCATTCCCCACCCCCTGTAAATACACAGCTCTTTAGTATGCTCATTTATGCATTGTGAGCTTGATGTATGACTGGCCACTGAAAGCTCAGGGGGCACTTAATAATGTTGATATATTAACACTGCTAATATCTGAACGTCGTCTTTGTTAATCGCACATTGTCACTTACCTTTCTAGTCACATAAGATAGCCAACTGTCAGTCTATTGAGTATGTTAAGTGAATGCCACCTCCTCTGTGGTAAAACATTAAGGCATAGTGAAGGTAGAACCTCTGGCAGGGCCATTTAATCAGTAAGAAGTGTTTTCCACAGCATACTTCTGCTGTCACAGGCCTGGTTTCAGAATGTGTGACATTATGTCAAAAAACATTGAGACTTAAATGAGTAAGTTCTGAACTAATTCACAAAGAATTAGTGTCAAAAATGTGAATCATAATTTAATGAATTTATTCACAGGAAATAATTGAATGTTTTATGTAGCAAATTCAGTGAATGAAAATCATTTCTTTGTTTTGGCTCAAGAGTTCGAAGTTAAATTATGTACAAATACAATTCAATACATGGTAGATACCACAGTTTTGCAAGAGACAGACTTCTGTCTATGGTCATTTAATACGGGATGTAATTTTTCAAAAACATCATCTCTTACCTTCAAATGAATTTTCCAATACTTATGTATCAGTAAAAAAACAGTATAAAACAACATATGATTGTGAATGTGCTTAGTTTTTTCTCAGTTTGCTGTAAAACCTACATTGCTTCCTGTGGACACACTGTAATTGGATTTTGAAAGTATGGATGTAAAAAGTCACAGAATTACAGACACAATATACGTGATCAATTAATTTTGTTCAATTGTATTAGGGTGAAAATGGAACATTTGGACTGCACTGTTTCAAGTAACAAGTAAAAAATATTGAAAGTCGTCCTGACACAAGCCAAATTACATTTGTTGCTTGTCCTCAACCTCTCCGTTTAATGGATTATTTATCAATGAGTGGGTTAGGTCCAGCCAGCCACCTTCAGTGTTTATTTTCTATGCAGCTGTATCCGTCACAACCATCGTGTTAGCCTCAGCATGTCTGTTTGCACTACCTTTGTCTTTTCCTGGCAGTTTCCACACTGTAGTCTTTTCACCATCAAGCCTGGTAAGAATGCTTTTTTTTTTTAATTCATGGTCATAGAAAGATGCACATGTTCTTTATCAGTGTTTTTCAATCAGCGACTGGAGAGCTGTTAGTACTCTTATTGTCATTTTTGGTCAATTGATGGAGCTGCTAGTCCATGAACGAAGGTTGTGTGGTATACAGAGGTCATACTTTGTTACCTTTGATTCTTGGCAAGGTGGAAGTGCTGCAGTGACAGAGCAGAACCTTTACATTGTACTTCTAAGCTTGGCCTCCACGCTTTGTTGTCTTTACTCAGTCCTGGTGTTGCCATGGTTATTCCCAAATAATACCAAAAAATCCCTTCACTCTTGAATGGGGCTCATCTTTCAAAAATGAGATGGCTGAGCTGCTTCTTTTGGTCCTTTTGTCTATCTCATTTTGCTCTCTTTCTCTCTCTTATCTCTCACTCACACACACACACACAAACACATATTTACTCATCCTGATTTGTATTATCTCATACGGAAAATAGCTTTCAGTTGTACTGGACATTTGAATCGAATTACAATTTCAAGTACAACAAGATTATATCGATTCAGTGTTTAATAAATGCATTACAGATGACCAAATATATAGACATGATATGTATGTGTACATATATATATCAAAAATGTGAAATTATGGGAATGGGAAATCAATAGGAAGTGGGTGTAGGCTCACTGCTTGTAATTAACTTAAAAGAGGACATTGAATTTATATTTTCCAGTAAAGACAGAGACATCAGATACCTCATACCAGATAATTACACACCCCCATCTTCAGAGTGTTGAAAAAACACGCAATCATTCTTCTCCATTTCCAAAACTCCAGCAGGCACCATGCGGTTTGTTAAAGTGCCAAATCTCCTCTGCCATTTCCTCTGTATCTGCCATGTTACACATTTCTAAGAAATAGCTTTTAAGTTGTTTAAAGCAAGGCTAAGCACTAATGCTTTATCATATAAATGTAAGTAAATGCTCTTTTGAAAGAGACCAAACATGTATGAAGCAACATATGAGGCCGAAAATGAAGTCTAATTCATCCCATCTTGCTTCTTTGGCTGTTCTGTCATTTGTGATATGTCTTGTGTGTTTTAAGTAATGTTACCCCCTGGCTAATGTAACCACATGGTGAACAGCAGCATGTTCTCTGCAGTTCCTAATGCACAAGGGCCTCTATATCCTGTTCTGGGATCCTCCTACAGCCTTCCCGTTTTGCTCCGGAGGCCTGAGAGAATTCCCCTGTCCACACCTTTAACTTACATAAAACATCCATGAATCATGGGAACTTCCTTTGTGAGGTGTGGCACTTGGAGAGGTGGAGGGAGGAGCAACGTTCTTTGCTCCTCTGCTCTGAGTTCCTGCTCCTGAATTTTTCATTTTAAATAGTTCTGCTTTTTGACTGGTTGTTGTTTTGTTCAACTGTATTTTTCCTTGTTGCCTAAAGGGTTAAATACGTGTTTTCAGTTTTTCTTTGGTTTCTGTGTTTTTCCTTCCGACTCATGACTCGTGGCACAGTGGCCACTGTTCATTCACACATTCACAGAGGAATGTTGTGAATGGAAGATTGAGCTCTATGAATGAATGTCAACCAATTTGATTTGATAGCAGGGAAATTTGATGTTGTCAAGTAAGTATAGTATTTATAGTGTCAAACTTGTTGCATATTCTTAGGGGTTTTAAAGAATAAACAAAAAACCAACCAAAGGCTTGACTTAAATGTCAGCACATAATTTCATCAGATTTATTCTACTGATTGCACTGAATGACTGTATTGACTGAGTGTATTTTTTGCAGTATCACAGTGACTTTATAACATACTCACTGCAATCTCCCTTGGATCTTGGCCTTATCTAGTCAATTTCTTTGGCCATATGAACTTCATGAAAGATTTGTAATAATGTTGTATTGAAACCCAGTGTGTGAGATTTTTTCCTACTTTTAAACAGAACATCTATTTAATTAGTTCCATTCATAAAGAGAACGAGCAACAGAATTTCATATCCTTAGAGTTTTGAGGATGAGAGCCAGCAACGGAATTTAATTTCCTTACAGTTTCGAGAAAGTATTTCAGCCTACGATTTGAGATTGGTTCATCTTTGGCAGTTTGTGTTGTTCATTTCGTCTTTGATGTCTTGTCCATGATGAGATTCCATGTGCCTGATGTGTTCCCTGCTTTTAATTCATTACAGAATGCCAACTCCACTGTTATTCACGAACCTTGACTGAGGAGTTCATGGCAATATCAAATTTTACATTTGTGGTGGTGCCATAGCAAATGGAGAAATAACACAGTCCTCTACTTTCCCTCAACGGATTGTTCTTTGTCTCAGATAAGAATTACAGGCCATAATGACACGATTAATAATCTGAGTCAAACAGACTGAGCGGCAAATTGAAACAATAAGCACAGATGACAGTTGAACCACAACATTATTCTACAGTATCAGGAGCTGAAAATAGCTGCCCTGGTCCTGAGTATTGCTATCTCACAGATGAAAAGGGTGTATCATAACCTAAGAACATGGAAATGAATAGCAGCTTTTCGTGTAATTACATCTCTTAAAGGTGTCAGCTCGGAGCTTCGGTTTCAAAATAGTTATCGGGTTATTTGTTTTTCTATATCCAATCTGCTTCGTATGATTGGTGTGACGACCTGTTTTCATTGACGTCTGTCTCCAGTCAGAAGGTTTGCTCTTAAAAACCAATCTCTGATCAACAACAATATGTGTCACATGTATTTTTCATCATAATTATGAATTAAATGGTGAATATAATGACCGTGTGCTAGCCCCATTTTTTCAATTACCAAGGAATTCAGAACTGAGGAGTTTTCTGTGAGGCAACCTACCCTCCCCAGAGTTGTTGCAGGGGGCAACAACCCTACCCCGCTCTGACAACTGTGTGACAATCTTCAATGGCTCACAATTATCACCCAGCATCTTTTAAGACATGACCCAACAAAGGTCTTGAAAGTTCACGCAAAAAAGCCTGTATGATTTCCTTCACAGTGATCAGTCGCTTGTCACAACAGCAGTTTGAGTCATACAGCTGTCTTCTGATTTAGCCCGATTTAGCTGTAAAATGTATTAAGCCTCAAAAATAAATGAACAAAGCGAATTGAACTGCTGGAATTGGTCAATGTGTATGTTCACATGAGTATCATATTCCATTTACAACCTGTATCCTGAATACAGGTTTCCATTTCAGAATATCCGTACTTTCCCTAACATTTATGTTTTCTGCTTTTAAAATAGCTCCTGAGGATATAGTCTGCAAGCTGACACTTTGGAGAGTTGACAAGGAAGTCAAACGAACAAACCAGAGGTAAGAATTTGACTGTAAAAATGTTATTTTTCGGAGGAACAATCAGACTAAGGCTTATTTTAGTGCCATATCAGAAGGATAATATCAATGAAATTTTCAGTTTATTTTCCTCACATTGATGGCATGTCGTCCAGCTCTTTCCTTTGTGAAGTTCATCTCCCATTGAAATAAGAGGACAGAGTTCTCAGACAGGTTTGTCTGGAGCAGTTAGCCTCTCTCAGAGCCAGACAGGACCCAGCCTTCTCATTCCGGGTCATCTGATCCAGGTCCATTAACATCATTTTTATGCTGTGCTCAGGTCTAATCATCGTCACTCTGACCATGTTTCTGCTCAGGTCTTCTCTCGCTGTTGGGTCTAACACAGCTTTTGTTAGCCACAACTCTTTTCTGCTTCAGTGCTTGCATTTTTGTACAAGGCCCTGTGGGCATGGAACAATCAGGTAGCATCATTGGAATAAAAGCAGTTACCAACAGAGCCATCGTGCTTAAACATAAACTGGCAAACACGATCCAATTTTTGTTTGCCAGAACATTCTCAGAATATTCAGGCAAAAATTCCCAGGGTGTACATTTTGTCCAGGTTTCTTTGAGTTGCTTGAATCTTTTTTACATGGAATATTTTCTTGTGAACTTGACACAACATGTTCAGAGCAATGCAATGTAGTTAGAATATCTGTCACGTATAACGTTACATCAACCCCAGCAAAAATATGGTCAAACGTTTTCCCAGTGATACGGGAACGTTTTCTGTTTCCTGGGCCATCTCTCTGTCCTCCCTGTCTTATATCATACTTTCTAACACCACTGGACCAACGAAGCACAGTAGCACTTACAATCAGGCACCCATGGTGTGGAAGCTAAGCCCGTCAGTGAGGAGAGAGGTGGCTGAGGAGACAGCAGTGCCAGTTCATGATTCAGTTTGGTGATGGAGAAAGGGGGAGGGAGTGGGTCGTTGCCCCTCCTCCAGGGAAACCACAATCACTGCCATGTCCTTGCATGCCCCTGCCCCCACCCCTACCCCCCCCCCCCCCCCTTCCAACTCTGGTAATGTTCACTGGCTCAGATAGGATTGGGGAAAATACAGCAGTCAAAAAAGAGCATGCACACTCTATAGTACGAGCAAGGGACACAGAACACACAAACAGCAAAATGGTGTCTGTTGCGTTTGGGTATTCAGACCGAGCTGCTAAATCAAAATGATTACGATACATCTGGCATGAGCATTGTTACCAAAGGGACACAATTGCTGAATAAGGTGCAAAAACATCTGTTGGACGCAGAAACATTGGTAATGAATACTCTTGCATTCTAACAAATGGATTTTTCTCTGTAGACACAAAATCCATTTAATTGTGGGTTTTAGAGACTCAATTGCTGTGCACTGCCAGCCAAGAGAGGATACCATATTACCCAAAAATCATTCATCCATCAGATTAAATGCAGTGTCTAATCTCATAAATCTAAATACAGCCTATTTGTATCAAATCCACAGCTCCACAGGGGTCCTGGTTGATAACAACCAAGTTGTCACAGTTGATGACAAGCTCTATTTCACTGATTGCTCCCTGGCAGACTGACATCCTACAAGAGATAATGGAATCATGGGTGATTCAGAGAGTCAATTCTCTTCTACCGTAACTGATTCTTCCGACTTTGCATTTCCTTTGGCAAAAATGGCGTTGAATCTAGCTCTGTAGTGGAGACAGTCTTTCACCAGCGACTGACTGGCTCCATTACAGCACAGAATATCAGTCAATTAAAGTATTGCTTTCAGTTGAAAGTGGATGTTTCTTTGCTTGGTGGCTATTTAACTGCTAACAAGCGAAATGGTTTCAACAAAATGCCCTTCTCAATCTAAGTCTCTCCAAGAGTTGTAGATGTGACATATTTGTTCCCGAATAGTCTGTGCATGTCACTGACTGCACAGGTGTACCCAGAGTCTGAAGATGAGGTCATTTTCCACAATAATTCTGTGATGACAAAATTACTGAAAAACAAAGGCTCATTATGCATTACAATGTCTAAAAATGGCTTAACGAATGAAATCTCTGTCCAGACAGATGGGTTACACTTGTGCAGTCTACAGGTGCTCTTCTGCTTACTCCACTACATACCCCTGGGGAATGCATTGACAGCCATGACATCACAAGATACAAGTGAAAGTGGCACCATAGCAACTGGATCCCTTGATGTCATATAAAACTTTCACTTTCAATTTTTCATTTCAATTTCTCTGGATGGTGTGTCTGACAGAAGACTCTGAACCTGTACAGGCATTGAGTTGTATAGTATAGACCATCTAGACCTGTCTGCTGCAGAAAACAAAACTGTTACCTGAAGAACTGAAGTGACTTTATGCTCTGCTATAAAATGTAGTTTTCATCCATTTATTAAGACTCAATGGCATTTAAAGCCATTTAATTAATTTAAATTAAATGCCATAAAATGGCATTTACTGTTTTGACCCAACCGAAAATCATCACTGTCACATTTATTTTGAAATCCTTATGAATCTTCATGTAAATCACATTGACATCTGTTTGAATTAAAAAAATCTTCAATACCTTTCACACAATTTAAAGGCTACTCCTTACTACCCCAAAGCCGAATTGATTGTTCTCACAGTATCTGAAATTTGTCAAAGTTCACTTTAGGTTTATTTTAGGCCAGGTTTAAAGAGTCGGCTAACTGTTCTGCCAAAACTAAGTAGAGGAATATATGCCACATTCCTGTCATGAACAAATTAATAAGGTTATGTAGAGCTTTTAATTTCATTAAAAATGTATGCCCATTAAAACACAGCAGTGTCATTTGTGTCATGTTTATGAGTCATTTAGTGATTTTACAAGCTGTGTTTAGAAGTACCTTGTTCCCCAAAGCCTTGAGTCAACATATCCCTCAATTTATGAACATTAATAAGGCCATTTTGATACATGGCTTTAGTGTATCAAAAAGGCTAAGAGTGTTCATCAAGTTTTAATGTTACATGATGGTAGGTAGTAGCTTCTGTATCTGCTAGTTTGTTTGTGGTATGCCAACGTAATTCAACTAGGTGAATATGTGGCAGTAACACTGTAAGTATCAATATGTTGTCCATGTGATTTCTTTATAGGGTGCATTATACCATGCGACTCCGACCACCAAGAGTGGCCTGAGGCACTCTGTAAATTCAGAGCACTCTCAGAATGCTTGTTTACTCTTTATGTTATGGGCTCTCCAGCTTTGGAGTAGGTGCAGGTCTCTTCCACCTGCATTCGATTTCAGCTGTGTGTAACATAGAATGTGCAAACTAAAAGTCGGCTAACGTTAGCTACTTTCTCGTTTGCTCCATTAATTGATACTGCTTCATTCACTTATATTTTTCTACAACAGGCAAGTATTATCACAGTCCCTTAGTTTCAGGCCATTAAAGTGAATCATTATGAGATTGTCACCCTCACTGTCAATGAGTTTGTGTGTGTGGCTCAACACAACTGCCAGTCATACAGACAGCTATAGCAGTCTATCTTCTGCCACATTTGTCAGTTTACTGAGTACATTATTTAAAATAGGATTTTCACGACATAACTTCTGTGCAGGACCTTGGTCTAGCTGGTCAGTTGTACCTGGAAATTTCAAAGCTCATTTGTCTCGTCTTTGTCATCTCTGCTTGTTCTGCTACTACAGGGAGGACCTTTTCCTGTTTAAGATGCTTGAAGAATTGTCTCCGAACAAGCGATCAGCACAGAGGCTGAACAGTGAAGCTATGCATTTCTCCATACACACAAAAAAGTGTACAATTGAATCTTCATGAAGTAAGTATAAGCTTTGCCCTTAAAAATGATGGGTCAAAGGACAGTTTCATGAAAAGTTTAGAACTGCTGTCTTTGGGAGATTGGGAATGGGGTCAGGTGGATGGGAACAGGGGTTGGTCTTTCTGCCATATTACTTTTAGACAGGTGATGGCACCTCTGTTTTGGAGAAGGTGATATATCATAGGGGGTGGGGGGGAAGGGGCTACAAGCAGTTAAGCTGCTTTCAGTCAATATGGAGGGTTGCAGTTCTAAGCTGTGGAGTCTTACCTGCATAAGACAGGAGTACACTTAAGCTGTTTTTGTATTTATAATGCAGGAGAAAAATGTAAAACATTAACATATCAAACATTTTAAGATTAACACAGCCACACTACCCAGGTCCTCGAGAGTCACAGGAGAGAGTCGCTGCTCCACTCGCACTGAAAGACCTCCTTCATTTAATTAGTTCTTATGGTCGCATAACAGTACAGTGCTTCACATACGGCCTTTGGTGGTTTTTGCTATAACAATGCAATTACCAGAGGAGTCTCAAAAGCTTGATACTGAGGGGGATGCAAACATTTTTAGATGAATACTGGTTCTGAATTTGTTTGTTTATACCAATTATACCAATTCTGTTTTCATATTAAACCTACTTTTCTCCACATTTAGAATTCCTGGTAATTCCAGTTCCTCATATTACAGCTTCATTGTTGTAGTGTCCTCTAACACAAACCCTAGTCCTAACCTTACCCAAAAAAAACAGAAACAAACCCTCAAAGGACAAAACCAGGAGTTTCACAGAAGACTCACATTTTCTGCCTTATTCAAGGAAGTGGATACCCTAGAAAAAGTAAAACTCTTAATGCCACAGTCTAACTGGGAGCCTGAGGAGGACAAAATTCCAGAAACCTTTAAGGGCATTATTTATATCTCTTAATTCTGACAATATAAAGCTAATCCTAATAACCATAACCCTAGAAACACTAACCCAAACATGCATGACCCAAGAAACCAGGACCTTAGAAAGCCTAAAGCTAATTACCGTGACCCTAGAAACCAAAATCCTAATGCTAAAAACCCTAACCCTAACCTGAGAAATCCTTACCCCAAACCTTTACCCGAAACCTACCGTACTCTTTTACTAAACCTGAAAACCCTGACCCAAATGGTTAGGGTTATTAGATTTAGGGTGAGGGCTGTTAGGATTAGGGTTTCTAGGGCTAGGGTTACGAGGGATAAGGTTAGGGTTTCTAGGGTTAGGGTTGCTAGGCATAAGGTTAAGGTTTCCAGGGTTAGGGTAACTGGGGATAAGGTTAAGGTTTCTAGAATTAGGGTTAGGGTGCCTGGGGTTTGAGTTAGGGTTTCCAGGGTTAGGGTTTCTTGAGCTAGGGAAATGTTAGAGTTTCCAGGGTTCCAAGGTAAAGGTTTTCAGGGTTTGGGTTAAAGTTAGGGTTTCTTGACTTTGGGTGAATATTTCTAGCATCAGGGTTACAAAGGATAAGGTTAGAGTTTCAAGGATTAGGGTAAGAGTTTCTTAGGTTTGGGTTCCTAGACTTACGGTTAATGTTTCTAGGATTAGGGTTTTTAGAATTAGGGTTAGGGTTTCTAGGGACAGACTGAGAGATTCTTTGGTTTGGGTGTCTAGAATTAGGGTTAGGGTTTCCAGGATAAGGGTTTGGGTTTCTAATGTTAGGGTTCTTAGAGCCAGGTTTAGGGTTAAGGTTTCTAGAATTAGGGTAAGTGTTTCCAGGGTTAGTGTTTCTAGAGGTAGGGTGAGGGTTTCCAGGGTTAGGGTTCCCAGAATTAGGGTTAGGGTTTCTATGGTTAGGGTTCCAAGAGCTAGGGTTAGGGTTTGGGTTTCTAGAAATTAGGGTTAGGGTTTCTAGGGTGAGCATTTCTCAAGCTAGCATTAGGGTTCTAGGGTGAGGGTTTGCACAATTAGGATCAAGGTTCCGAGAGTTAGGGATTCTAGAATTAAGGTTAAAATTTTCGAGAATTAGGGATAGGGATTCTAGGGTTAGGGTTTCTAGGGTTCCTAGGGTTAGGGTTTCGATAATTAGGGTTAACATTTCTAGGGTTAGGGTTCCTAGAATTAGTGTTTCTAGGGTAAGGGTGTCCAGAAATTAGGGTTAGAGTTTCGAGGGTTAGGGTTTGTAGAATGAGGTTGAGGGTTTCTAGGGTTGGGGTTAGGGTTTCTAGAATTCGGGTTAGGGTTTGTAGAATGAGGGTTAGGGTTTCTAGGGTTGGGGTTAGGGTTTCTAGAATTCGGGTGAGGGTTTGTAGAATTAGTTTGAGGGTTTCTCGAATGAGGGTTAGGTTTTCTAGTGTTAGGTGTAGGGTATCTAGGGTTAGAGTTTCTAGAATTAGGGTTTGTGTTTCTCGTGTGAGGGTTTATAGAATTAGGGTTACGGTTTCTAGGGTGAGGGTTTCAGAAATAAGGGTTAGGGTTTTTAGAATTAGGATTTGGGTTTCTAAGGTTAGGGTCAGGGTCAAATGACAGAAATACCAAATGTTTTCTTCTCCACCCATTTTTTTCACTTACAGAGGCAAGACTATACTCATGTCTTTTCTGGATTTTTCACCACAACACAAAGATCTCATTTACTCACTTTCAAAGCATGTCTGACCATTTTTTTCTTGAATGGGTGGATACTATGGCTGATTTATAATGATTTAAAGTAAGAAACTCAAAGATATGACAACAGTGTTACCTCTGAAAATGAAAACAGTGGATTGACAGAAAAATATTTGATTTTCTAACTGTAAATGACCAAACATCCACAAATTATCCATCCATGCCAGAAAAAATTGACAGAAATGATATGAAAGTGACAAAATGAGATCTATGTGTTTTGGTAAAAATCGAAAAAAGACGTGAGACTGTACTCTTACCTCCTAAAATTAAATCATAGAAAATCAGCTATATTACCCATCCATGCAAGAAAAAATGGTATGGAATGATTTTACAGTGAGTAAATGAGATCTTTGTGTTTTGGTCAAAATCGAGAAAAGACGTAAGACTATAGCCTTACCTCCAAAAATGGAAAAAATGGGTTGACATGAAAAAAATTGAGTTTCTTACTTTACATCATAGAAAATCAACTATATTATCTGCCCATGTAAGAAAAAATGGTATGGAATGATTTTGCAGTAAGTAAATGAGATCTTTGTGTGTTGGATTAAATCAAGAAAAGACATAAGACTATAGCCTTACCTCCAAAACTTAAAAAAAAAAATGGGTTGACATGAAAAAAATTCAGTTTCTTACTTTAAATCATAGAAAATAAGTTATATTATCTGCCCATGTAAGACAAAATGGTATGGAATGATTTTACAGTGAGTAAATGAGATCTTTATGTTTTGGTCAAAATCGAGAAAAGAAATAAGACTATAGCCTTACCTCCAAAACTTAAAAAAAATGGGTTGACATGAAAAAAATTGAGTTTCTTACTTTAAATCATAGAAAATAAGTTATATTATCTGCCCATGTAAGACAAAATGGTATGGAATGATTTTGCAGTGAGTAAATGAGATCTTTGTGTTTTGGTCAAAATCGAGAAAAGACATAAGACTGTAGCCTTACCTCCAACAATGAGAAAAATTGGTTGACATGAAAAAAATTGAGTTTCTTACTTTAAATCATAGAAAATAAGTTATCTGCCCATGTAAGAAAAATGGTATGGAATGATTTTGCAGTGAGTAAATGAGATCTTTGTGTTTTGGTCAAAATCGAGAAAAGAAATAAGACTATATCCTTACCTCCAAAACTTAAAAAAAATGGGTTGACATGAAAAAAATTGAGTTTCTTACTTCAAATCATAGAAAATAAGCTATATTATCTGCCCATGTAAGACAAAATGGTATGGAATGATTTTGCAGTGAGTAAATGAGATCTTTGTGTTTTGGTCAAAATCGAGAAAAGACATAAGACTGTAGCCTTACCTCCAACAATGAGAAAAATTGGTTGACATGAAAAAAATTGAGTTTCTTACTTTAAATCATAGAAAATAAGCTATATTATCTGCCCATGTCAGAAAAAAATGGTATGGAATGATTTTACAGTGAGTAAATGAGATCTTTGTGTTTTGGTCAAAATCGAGAAAAGACATAAGACTATAGCCTTACCTCCAAAACTTAAAAAAAATGGGTTGACATGAAAAAAATTGAGTTTCTTACTTTAAATCATAGAAAATCAACTATATTATCTGCCCATGTCAGAAAAAAATGGTATGGAATGATTTTACAGTGAGTAATTGAGATCTTTGTGTTTTGGTCAAAATCGAGAAAAGACATTGAGCTTAAGATGGTGGGTGTCCATCCAGCTCTGAATATCCTGGAGACAAGCAGAGATTCGAGCGGAGACCTGTGAGTCAGAGAGAATGAGAGAAAGAGTTGGGTGTCATCGGCATAACAATGGTAGGACAAGCCATGGGCAGAGATGACAGGTCCAAGAGAATGGGTATAAAGAGTGAAGAGCAGTGGACCAAGAACAGAGCCTTGAGGAACTCCTGTGGCAAGCGGATGGGGTGCCGATACTGCACCGTCCCAGGCAACCTGAAAGGAGCGGCCGGAAAGGTAGGACTCAATCCAGCCAAGGGCGGTGCCACGGATCCCCAAAGCAGCCAGCGAGGACGGGAGGATGGAGTGGTTGACGGTGTCGAAGGCAGCCGAAAGGTCCAGGAGAAAAAGAACTGAAGAAAGGGAGGCTGCCCGTGCAGTGTGGAGAGCTTCACTGACCGAGAGAAATGCAGTCTCAGTCGAGTGACCGGGTCTGAAGCCAGACTGGTGGGGGTCCAGCAGGTTATTCTGAGAAAGGAAGAGAGACAGTTGATTAGAGGCAGCACGCTCAAGAGTTTTGGAGAGGAAAGGGAGAAGGGACACAGGGCGGTAGTTATGGATAACAGAAGGGTCCATGGTGGGTTTCTTCAATAACGGGGTGATGTGAGCCCGCTTGAAGGAAGGGGGGAAGCAACCAGTAGACAAGGAGGAGTTTACAAGGTGGGTGATGAATGGGAGGATGGTTGGGGTGATAGTCTGGAGAAGGGATGAAGGGATGGGATCAAGAACACAGGTGGTAGGACGATGGGAAAGGAGAAGCTTGGAGACCTCAGTGTCGGTAAGAGGAGAGAAGGTGGAAAAGGACAAGGAAGATGTGGAGGGGGGAGGGGGAGAGACAGGCAGAAAGGTGTTGCAGATGTCTGCAATCTTACCAACAAAGTAACATAAGACTATAGCCTTACCTCCAAAACTGAAAAAAATGGGTTGACATGAAAAAAATTGAGTTTCTTACTTTAAATCAAAGAAAATCAGCTATATTATTGATTTTATGAATGAGTAAATGAGATCTTTGTGTTTTGGTCAAAATCGAAAAAAGACATAAGAAAAAGTCTTACCTCCAAAAATTTAAAAAAAAAAACGAGCTGACAAAAATTTGAGTTTTTTTACTTTAAATCATATAAAATCAGATATGTTATCCACCCATGCAAGAAAAAAATGGTATGGAATGATTTTATAGTGAGTAAATGAGATCTTTGTGTTTTGGTAAAAAATACTGTCGTCTGACGTCCAAAAATAAGAAAATGGGTTGAGAAAAAAATATTCGATTTTTCTGTCATCTGACCCTGACCTTAGAAACCCAAACCCTTCTTTGTCAAACCCACACCCTAAGCCTTGGAACCCTAACCCAAATTTTATCAAACCCTCACTCTTAAAACCTCAACCCTAATTCTAGAAACCCTAACCCTTGAAACTCTAACCTTAAGTCTAGTGAGCCCAAGTGAGGACCAAAGTTAACTAGCTTTTAGCAAAACCAATCGACATCTTTCAGCAGCCTTTTGAGGACTCAAAATAGAATGGAACAGTGTGTGTGACAGCGTAAGCAATTAGGTGCTACTACAGATCAAATCTGGCTCTCCATTCTCTGCACACAGAGAATAGCCAGGATATCCTCAGTGAGAAATCCTGGTGTTTATGTGTGTGTGTGTGTGAGAGAGAGAGCGAGAGGAAGAGAGAGAGTTTGCATTTAAATGCATATGTGTGTGCGTTTGTGTGTCTATGGGGTACTGTAATTAAAGCCATTAGCAGAAAGTCGCACACATTAAGGTCCACTAAATAGCATCAGTCGGTCTTTCCACAAGGTGCTAAGTGAGCAGTGCTAATTGAATCTCACAAGATCAACAGGAATATTGGAAACCATGCCTTAAACTCACAGAGGGAGAGTGAGAAGGTACTGCAATTATAATGAAATGCTAGTAAACAAAAGATGCAATGGAAGAGTCTCCATATTGATTAATTGATTCATCTAAACCATATATTCACATGAATGAGAAGAGGAATTTTCTTGCTCATGATGCCAAAAAGGCATTCTTGAAGTGTCAAGCTTACAAGCATAAACACTGCATAATATCTATATGTTAGGTTTTGTGTTTATTTATATTTGGTATTTTTCATATTTTTGTTAATAGTGAATCACATTCTTCTGATGTCACTCACCTTTTAGTGATGCTCCTCTATTTTTAAAATATATTTTACTATGATATTCTTCAAATCACACAAAGTTAGAAACTCATTTCCTGCACCCTCTGTATTTATGTTTCCTATAAAATCTCATTTCAGCTTCTTTGTTTTTTAATGTAATAACAGGCAGAAAATGGAAATGGAAAGATATGAAATGACAGGTCTGAAAATGAATGAAGCTCATTTTAACGACAATGAACTGACTTCTGTAATTCATACAACCACACTAATCCCAAACCTTCATCTGCAATTCTTCATCCCTCATTTAAAATCGCAGTGAACATTCAGAAATGTGTATTATCTCATCTGTGTCTGTCATGGTCAGCCGTTCCACTGGGCATAATTGGTTTTAACCAATCATGCTTCCATTGTGTGTCTCAAAAGTACTGCCTCATAGTGTGAAAAGAAAAATAGCTCTATTTTAGCCAAATTTGGCCAGGGGTAAATGAGCCCAAAGTTTTGTGAAATGTGTCCTCACTATAGGGGTTGTGTGGGCTCACTTGTCAGGCTCCTGAAAAACCAGTCTGGTTTGTGGAATAATGGACGCGTCTTTGGGGATGAGGGTTATTTTTAAATCAGTGGCCAGTTCCTACTCCTGAAGAGTCACGATCTTGCCCAGGTGGAACTCTAATTGGAAGTGGCTCTTCAGATGGGGAAAATTCTCTGGTGGTTGTTATGCAGTAAATGCACACATTAGCCATTCATCTCTGGCCAGTGAGCACATTTTGCCATAAACACTGGAGCCATTAAATGCTAAGTAAGTAAGCTAAATGGTAAACCTGCTAAAAATGGAATCAAATGAGTGTTACCTCTGAACCACTGGTTTGACCTCAAAGAGAGAGTAAAGAGAGAAGTAACAAAAGTAAAAAATGATTACTAACCTGAAAAACTCCTTTGAACAAAACACCATGCTCCAGCCAAAAACCCTGAGTGTGGTGCAGCACGGTGTCCATGTTTCTCCTCATCTCCATGGTGGGGGGAAATTAGGGATCCAATTCAGCTGTGTAACTGGCAGAATAACGAAGTTGTGTTAGGGAGCTCTGCTCTGCCTGCCACCATCACAGCTGGAAAAGATCCACAACAGGGAGGGGTGGAGCACCGCATCACCTCTCACCACTGGGGTGGCGAGGCTGGAAGGATCTGTCATCCTCCAGGCCCCTCTTCTGGTCACTACTGTGAAGCAAGTGGATTTCATTCTCATCCACAGATCTATTAGTTTGGGCTCAGAGTGTCTTGTCTGGAGCTGCAATGTCAGCCCAAGCCCTGCTGCTGCGGGTGTTGGAGCTGTCCTCTTGAGGACAAGAGGCCACAAGAAATCCTGTTGTTCCTGTGAATGATGTATTGAAATGTATCCCAGTGACTAATTTTCAGGACAGTATTAAACCCTGGTGTAGAATAAATATAAGTATGTGAAGCAACTAAACTGGCAGGAAAGGGTCGCTGTGGGTGGCTGAACAGTTTGGCAACATTCAGGTTGGAATATGGGGGAAAATTTAAGAAAAGGATATATTTTGGATATATTTCACAAAGGTTTCTGTATTCAAAGGAGAAAAGCATTACGTATTACTGCTTTCATGTGGATGGTTTTCATATATTAATGATGTATCAAACTGAAAAGTGAATTAAGACATTCATTGACAGACAATTACGCACAGTTTTAAAATATGTGGAATAAAATATTCGTATTCTGTTTAGCAATTCACTGTTTTGCTTTAGTAGGAGAACGGTACTGAGGAAAGTGCATCAGAAAAATGATTGTTTCAGATGTTAATTTGCCACTGACTAGTACAGCAGCGAGAGCACTCAAACCTCATGTGGACTTTGAATTGATTTGATTTCCCTCATCATGATTATTCATGAAACAGTCTCCAAGCCCCACAGCATGTGAACGGAGAATATCCGTCCCTAAACGCATAACCAATTTTGAATACAGAAGTACAGTTGTCGAGGGAATGTATTTGACAAATGCATTTTAAATTCATGTTATATATTGGGAAATGCATTTAAAATGCAAAGGTGAGCAAATAACTGTTTTGCCTTTGAGAGTGATTAAAGGGACTATGACATTGTAGCATAACCACCCCCCCCCCCCCCCTTAATGGAGATATCATGGTTCTCCATGGGTGAAAAAAAGAGGGCTGCAGAGTTATAGCAGATCTTTGCTGGTTGCTATAGGAACACATTGGGCTGATA
Organism: Albula glossodonta; assembly: GCA_019788955.1. Lineage (NCBI taxonomy): Eukaryota > Metazoa > Chordata > Actinopteri > Albuliformes > Albulidae > Albula > Albula glossodonta. The sequence continues at coordinate 20,669 of JAFBMS010001358.1, read as the reverse complement.
GACCAGTGGCCTCTAAGGTGCCAAGAGTTTCAGGGAGAGGGCAAAGCAAAGCCATCTCCACCACTGCTCTCTCTCTTACTCTATATCTCTATGTATATCTATCTCTTTCTACTCATCACTGGCAGGTGAGAGCTGTCATGTAAAAGATGCTAACTGAAAACCATGTGTTTGTAGCTATATGCTTGGTTTATTATGGCATAAAAAAGAGAAAAACAGAACGTAGAACTACTCCTTTTAAAGAATAAAAAACATTGATTGAGACCCTAAATTACTTTTATGCAGAGAAATTTTCTTTTTCTCTCACAAGGAAATAGTTGCCTGACTCAGAGCCATGTATCTCCTTTAAGCACATAGAAATGAAAAAAAGAAGAATGAAAAATTGCCCCAGGCATAAGGAGTAATAACCAGTGCCCAGTCATGGAATTAACTTCAAATGTCAGTATGGAAAAAAAAAAAAATTCAGAAAGCAGATCGAAATTCAAATGGCTACAATGTGTCTATCAGCTTGTCTTAAAAAAGATATTGCAGTTCACACTATATGCAAACACTCTGCTTACACACCCAAGCCACAGCCTCATGGCTGGTATGGCTATGCTGCTCCAGCACATTCCTTTGTGCGCAAATAAAAAAAGAGATGGAAAACACTCCATCCAAACCCTCCATTCCAGAAAACTCCACTCCATTTGAACCCCAGAGCTGATTTCATTCAGCAGTGCTGGAATCTGTTCCCCGACAGAAAGCAGCTGCAACAACCACGCAATAAATGTCACTCCAAGGAAATAAGTATGAAGCACAGGGGAAGCCTCTATCACAGTACTTATGCAACGGTTAGTCTTTTTCCTCAGAACTGAAGGGCACTGCATGAAACACTTCACACCAAATAAAAATTGTTTTTTTGTAACCATTCATCATGAAAATTAGCAATGACATTTAGAGCACAATGTAAACAGGAAGTACACGTTTTCTCTGCATTGCAACAGTCTGCATGCACTTTCACTGACAGATCACTGGAGTGACACTCTAGTTAAGTGCAGTCTACTCCACAGCAACTTAAGTGAAATTGGTTCCTTCAGTTTCTGTGGCCTGAAGAAACATCTGTGGGGGGTCGTAAGCCTTTTATGTTTCATTTGAGAATGTGTGGAGGGAATACATACAGGACACATTGGTTGGAATAGAGGATTTTGGTGACTTGCAAAAGGAGTTCAACAGGTTAACCGTGACAGCCCCTGTATTCTCTCATGTACTCCCTAGGGTTAATTACATGATGTGAGTCATGGATAGCATAAGTGTGGCCTATGCAAAGTATGAACCTGCAGAATTGCATTGGAAATGAATGTTAAATTAAACATTTGGGAGAACCTGGGCCTCTGGCTTGGATGAATGCTATGCACTGTTTTACTTTGTACTTGGTACCCTATCTGGACAAAAAAAATAATTCAATAAGGTAAGTGTAGCATTAAATCTCTCTTTATGCAAACTAGGTGCTAGGTTTACTTTAATACCATCAATCTGGAATTTGATTTTTAATGATATTCCTCAGTAAATGAAACTTTGTTAATGTTTTTGTAGTCTGATTGGACAGGTTTGAAATTGTACATATTGCCATCCAACCATATAGTGTAGAAAAATATATCTTACCGTGTCAGGGGAGGTCATATAAAGGGTCATGAGAAGGGATGAAACCTGATACATTGTAGAAAAAAAAAAATCAGTCAATGGCTTTAGAGAAAACTTCCTGAGGTCAGTTCAGGAGGTCTGTTTTTATATAGATTCTGATGTGTCTTTAAGTGGTCTACCTTTCTAAAATGGCCACGGCTCCTGGTTACACACATAGCTCTGGGAGCCAATCAGAGAGCCGGTGTTGTATCCTCTGCCAATCCCATCCATCTCCCAAACTGAAAAGCTGGCGTGAAGGACCCTGCTGTTTGGAAATCATTAAGAGAGAGCAGGAGAAAACAGTTCTTGGAGCAGAAGACACTTTCAATTATTTTCCCAAAGTGAGAAATGATGCTGGCCAAGAATTACACTACACATAAAAACACATTGCTGTGAAGTCCGACTGATGAGCACAAAACAATGAAAAACAAACAAGAATATTTTAGTCTGATCAATGTGTCTGATCAAGTGCCAATTGATCTGAAGCCCATAACAGCCTGTAATAGCACCTACTATCCACAATCACTAATTACTGTACTTCTCCCATTTTACCAAACCGTATTACCATATTACCATACTTCTCCCAGAGTTGTGGTCAACTCTGCATTTGTCTAGTTGAACCTGTGAAAATAGAAAATTATCATATTCATTGGGTTTTCATAGGACAGAAATAAAACAAGTTTATGTTTTTTCATGATATTTCTTCATTTCACAATTAAAAGCTGTGGATCCTGTCAAAACATGTTGATTAGTTTCTGAGCTTATCTTCAGAGATTCTAAAAAGATCAGTCATGCACACTTTGTTTGATCTTCGGACTTCATTTCTATACCACAAACTCATGTTGTCCTGGCTAAACTATTTGTTGGCACTCTTCTTCCTCAGTTTCCATGACTTGCCAAACCACATTTATTAAAGGAACAAATCTAAAATAACTGTTTCATTATTTATACTGGATACATTTAATATTTAGTGCTAGGCTGCACAGCTACCTAATTAGAGCTTTCTGAACAAACTTGTTTTTCCTCATTTCTTGCTCCTCCAGAAAGTTTGAGAGACCAGGCATCGTTTTGCAGGTCCACCTCCTGCAAAACGAGTGTGCCATGCCACTTCTTGCATACTCTGCCCTCTACCAGCTCAGAGGGTGGCACACTTGGCACAGAGGAGGCAGTATTAAGAGGCAGGAGCTCTTTTCATATCCCCCTACTGGACTCCCACTTGGTCTGCACTGGCACTGTCAGGATTGGTGGTTGGTGGTCACCTTTAGAACCCCCCTAATTAGACTTGGTTGGGTAGTCGAATCCCAATCCCACTATCTCCAGCCATTGCTGGAAGCCTGCATCAGCGAAGCAACAATTGGCCAAACCTCACCTGGGTTAGAAGGGGTGCAGACTGGGTAAAATGTCATTAGCCTCATCAGCGACCACTCCTTGTTGGCTGGGCACCTGCAGATGCACAAACTGATCATACACTGACTGCGTGATCCTCCAAGGACGTGAGCAGTGTGTGATTGCTGTTGCGCCAGCAGAGTGATAAAAAAGTCCTCACGTGAGTTTGAGGAATCACTTGCCACGCCATCCTCCTCCCAAGTCAGCAGTAGCAGGTTACTGCGGTGCACAAACCAGTTTGGCTTTGTTCAGGGTGGAAAAGGGTTAGAGTATCCAAAAAAGCTCAGGTATATCAATTATGATAGGTTAAACAATCTCTGTATGTCCATTAGTATAATTAGAACACTAATGGACATAAAACACACACGTTAGCGAGGTATCAATGGGCTTCACAGGCAGATGTAAAGCACACCTCGCTAATGTTTTGCCTGCCTAGACAGAAGGTAAGCTGGCATTCTGGAGATATTGAGCCGTTTCATCTCATTGTAGGTGATAGTGGGCAGGAGGGAAGAAAACAAGAACATTAGCATAGGAAACAAAATAAGACTGACTGGGTGCTTACGTCATGTGACTGAATTATCCACAGGAGATTGCTTATCAAAATTGCATTAGCAGCTGATAAAACAGAATCTCTGAATGGTGCCATTTTCATTAAAAACTGTGCTTTTGAATGATTTCTTTTCCTTTTCAACTTAAACTCCCAAAGCGTTTGGGGCATCTTAGAGGTAATGGGCTTCTCAGTACTGTCTGTTTCTGTCAATGTATAATTTTATCAAATTAGTTATATAACTGTCTGAAATGATTTTGTGACCCAGATATCAAATGGTAGATGGATATTTAGTTCTGTGAAAAAGTATTGGCCTCTGTATTCAGCATTAAGTATATGCATTTTGTTTACCAAACTCAATTTGGTCTTTTTGTGAGAGAGTCTGAGTGAATACACCAAAGTTTGCTTCTTTCACTTTGCTGTGCAAGGCGCAGAGAAGTAAAAAGTTCTTGCTCCCCTAGCTAACCATATTAAAGAGATAATTGGTGTCAGTTTGAATGCTTTAATTTGGTAAAAGGTATGGCCTGATTTAGACCACTCCTGTCCAGTATAAATCAGATTAAATTTGGCACTTTACATCATAGTGAAGTTGTCAGAAAGATCAAAAAAGAAATTCCATAAGAAAACAGAGAAACTCTTGCAGGGGTATGAAGGACAGCATTAAGACAATGACCAAATACACACAAGCAAGTCTGACATTTCCATTGCTAAAAACAACAAATGTAATTTTTGGAATGGCCAACTTGATATCTAGATACAAACCGAGTTGCAGTAGTTATGCATTAAAGAGTGGGACAAAATTCCTCCATGTCACTATGACAGATATATCAATAACTAGCATGCATCGGACTGCGGGCTTAACCATTTAGTATTTTTTTATGAGGGGGAGACTATTTTACACATAAGGGTGCAGCGGTGATCGTTTCTAATTATTTTATATTTAACAGCTGTTTGATATTGCAGCTGTCACCCTCATAACCGTGCTTGCTTAAATTGTCTCCAGTTCATGTAGAGGACTGCTTTGAGTCTCGTATTCATGTGTGATACACGCTCTAGAGTTTATAAAAGACATGCTGCAAATTTTAGTTTTTCAAAGGAGAGGGAGAATAAACAACCACTGTCTTGATTTGCCTCAAAGGAATGTGTGTAATAAAGTGCTTTGCAAGCCTTCCACAGTTGTGAGGCTGTCTATGAAGGCTCTTAGTTGCTATAGGAATGGGTATCCATGGTAACTGGGTGAGACGTAGGTACATGCGGTTCACACCAGTGGGTAATGAATGAAGTTAATAGGCTGCACAAAATAAGCAATACATTTCCTGCCAGCACACCTAATCATACAAATGACTCTCTTTCATAAAATTTAACAATTACTTTAGCAAATTTTGTGTAACTACAAGAGTTTCTCATTTCAAAAGCTTCATATTTTTATGAATTCAACACATTGCTGAAACTACAAGATGTGAAAAATCAAGATAAGAGAGGACATGTTCTCACTTGCTACCCATCAGCATCCATCTTTTCTGACTGTTCAGCCCAAGAGGCAAAGGGAACCAACGCGATTTTAATACATCTAACCTGAAAAAAAAATACCGCAGTGTACAATTTGTGAAGTTCCTGTTGCTGCTGAAAATTTTGAATCCATTATATAATTACATCCTCCAGTGAAACAGTCAAACTTCTGGTAAGTGATCAAATGAAACCTAAGAACTGAGAGATGGGGGCAGGAGAGAGTTTTGTTTATACCCACTGACCTCAGATATGCCTGAAATTTTGCCTGCCACCGCACTGTAAACATACCTTGTCAGTGCATTGGACTAATGTGCTAATCTGTACATTTTCCTCAGTTTCTATAGGGCACCACACTGTGGAATTTCATAGGACAGACACAGCAGCCCTGGTGTGAAAGGGAACGAATGGAAGAGGAGATGGGCTTACTGCCTGTTAACACCAACAACACATCTATGGAATGCAACATACAACTTTCAACTGTGCTCCAAAAGTCCCACCATGAAACGAGCAATAACACATTTGGACACATTGATACGCTACACGTCATGCACTAAGATTGTTAAAATATGACCATGCACTAAGGAACAGACCTCATGCTACTGAAAAACATTGAAATTTCATTCATAATCAGCCCAAGAAGAAACGGCTAACATCACACTTCAGTATGCCAATTTACTCTGAAAATAGGAGCGATAGGAACTGTCTACATGAAAAAGGGAAACATTGATTTGAGCTGCTAAAATCCACTATTTTCTACCTCATGTCCTTCTACAGTGGCATGTCCTTGCAAGTCTTGCCGTATTTCTAACAGTCACAAAAACAACTTCAGTGTGGTTTGCAGGTGAAAGCATCATTTTGTCGTGACTACATTGCGGCGTGTTCAAAATAGGATAAAACGTTACACAATAATGCAGATATCTTTTGATTCGCTTTAGATCTTCAATGGTTAAACAGTTAAAAACATAGTTATGATGTAACATTTTTATATAAGCAAGGTGAAAATGTTCTTACCATAACCCTACATGCATATATTAAATGATGCAAATATACACATTGTTTACGCATTAGGTATTTTTAATTGCTTACATACATTTTCTCAATTAATTCAAAAAACCCAATCATGCTTTTACTGGAATCCAGTGGTACTTTGCCTTATTTGAAAACATCATCAACAAACCTTGACGCAAGATAAGCACATACAAATAAGACTAAACAAAATGTAAACACGAAGACGAAGAGATTTATATAAAACCATACAACTCTGAAAAAATACACATAAAAAAATAAATTAAAATCTATTTTACAGCAAACCCTGAGTGCAGTACTAAAATAACCCACTTGAAGTAATACTTGAATAATACCCATTTGAATAATTCCTACTTGAATATACATGCTACAGTTGAAGGTCATCAACCTAATGCTTAAAACTAAAAAAAAAAAAACATACAACTCTGCTGAACATTATGCAGCTTCAGAAATGAACACAATAAAAGGATTGCAAAATTGCAAAGCTTAAGATAACACACAGAACAAAGCATTGTCACCGTTTTCCAAGTTAGGCTGAAAATAACAGCACCCAGGTTGTGGCCAAAGTACATAGTATAACCAACAAAACATCTTCCATATCATATCCATGCTGAAAGACAAGCAAGTCGATGCAAATGTGCATATTAGCCAGAGCTAAAACTGAGGTAATTTGCATATGTAAATGACGCTTTTGCTTGCTAGTGACTGATACGCTTCATAAAGCAGCCTCGAATTAAATCGGTTCAAGGAATTTACAACAATTTCCAATCGTCTTATTTTCCATGCGCAATGGATTCTGATTTAGGTGAAAATTATTCATTTAAACTTAATAAGCAGTACAGTGCTTGGAGATTGAATAATATTTACTGTCCAAAATTTAATGAGCAGTCTAAAATTATACAAATGCTATAGCTATTATGGCATTGTTTCTGGTAAAAACAAGTATAAAATTCAAAATTGGTTTTACAGTTAAAGAAATAATAATTTATCCAATAAAATGTCACAAATTATTCCCATGAATGCAAGCATCCTGTACATTCATTATGGTGTATGATGCCTTGTACGGAGGACAGTGACTTCATTGTGATAGCTCAACATTAAAGAGAGAAAGTGACAAAATACTGACTGATAAAATAGAAACAGAGTGTCTTATGATCAACTGGCATCAGGACGCAATTTATAATATATTTTTTTATAAAAAAATTGCAGATACTCTAAGGTGGGCATGGACCTGGAGGTAGCATTTAGAGTTGCACCTCGTCAATACCACTATGTCACTGGTGCAAAAGGGAGAGCATAAAGTTAAATAAATCACTTTCCATTGATTTCAAAACCCGCAAGTCATACCAAAATTAGACAGAGGGGGAAGAGTAAGCTCTACTGCTGAACAGTACGGTGTGTTGGGATATAAAGAGGAGCCTGAACAAAATCACATGGCCGATTAAGCTAAAAGCAGCGGCTTCTTTCAATGAAAGAATTCAGAAAACCATATAAATAAATAAATGCTGCAATGAGATCCGTACTAGTGCTTTGTTGCTTAATCTAACATTGATGGCAATACATGTGGCCAAAAAAATTAAGGTACAAGTTGTTCAAGGAATGATTCCAATTGATAAAGCATTTCAATTGCTTTAGTTTTATGTGACAAAGGTTCGACGATGTATGTATTCATATACATAGTATGAACATACATACATATAGAGTACATACTCTGAACATTTTTCAGGTTTAGATGCACAATGCAATGCATTTTGTCAAACCGTCACTGTATGCCAGGTCAATGAAGCAGCACTCTGTTATCCATCTGTGTCCAGAGGTTAATGAGATCTTATTCCATTTCTGAAAGCTATCTGCAGTTGAGGTCAATTCCATTTCAGTTCAGGAAATGAATCTTTGAATGATATTTGATTAGTGGGTATTTTTATTGATAAATTCATTTAATTAAATTTTCTGTTCCCTGAATTGACTGAATTTACATGGAGTTGACCTCAACCTCATATAGTATCATTGTGTGCAGTGTATCCCTCACATCCTAGCACAGGCAGGATTTGAAAATGACTCAGCAGAAATAAAAGCTATTAGTGACCTGTTTCTGTTAGGTGGACGATACATTAAAATGAATTGAAGAAAATAACACTGAAAGTCCGTGCAGCTTAAAACAGGGTCCGGTGTCAGTTCCTCATTTTAGAAAAACTCTTTGCTTTTTTATGCAATGATTAGCTGACTTTAAAGATTACTCAGTTTGATCACTGAAATAATTTCTGGAACTGACACCTACCAATGATATCACCTCCAGCATCAAAACCCAAAAAAGTGCTACTACAGCGTTAGCCTCACATAGTCCATATGCCTCTGTTAGGAGCCTGAGAGGGTACGTTCCCGAGGACCATGCTAAGCTAACGCTTTAATTGTTTTTGAGAATAAAATACAGATCACTGCATGCACAGAGTCTGTGAGGAACTAGCCCAGTGAGGGTACCTCCAGCAGGCAGCGTTGGTTTTACTGCAGATCAGCACGCGTTGATGCAGGCCGTAGGCCCTTCAGCGGCCGGCTGGAAGTCCCCCGGGGGCCCCTCCCGACGGGCCTGGGTCTGGGCCCTCCTCCTGGCCAGCCGCGAGTTGGAGGGCGGGGACAGCCGCATGGAGCAGACGATGGTAGTCATGTCCTCCTGCTCCTCGTCGTGCTGGGAGAGCTGGCGGTGGAAGGCGATGGCGTCGGCGGCGAACTGCGTCAGGTCCTTGGTGCTGCTGTTCCTGAGCGGGGAGGACATTGGGCACATTTACGCAGCCTTCACTCAAGGAACAGACTGATCAGAGAACATCTCAGGTCACTTTGCTCACAAGAAATAATAACCAAAAAACAGCTCAACTCAGTCTTAACATTTCACAAAAGGTACGTAATTTTCAGGTTTCTTGCGGTTTTCTTTGCTGCTCCAGATAAAATGTATTTCTTCACCTCCACACAGGATCGTCGGGCTATCTAAGGATGATTAGAGCTATTTGCAGCATGTGGCAGTACTAAAAAGAGCTCCAAAAAGAGTATAACATCAAAATAATACAATTCCCTTCTCAACTGCAGTTGAGCTCAATACAGAAAGAGACATTATGTCACCAAACCTCAAGTAGTGCATACTGTGTCCTTGATATGATTCTATCAAGAGTGCCATATTGAGATATAAAGCTGTTTCAGCTTCTTTTGTAGGAAAAATAAAGAGGACTAATAATAGTAATACTAACAATAATAGTAACAAAAGTTGGTCTTAAAAGTTTTAATTATGACCTCACTACTTAAATTTTCAAGCTTGTAAGTAGAATTTTTTTTGCAACGTTAAGAAAACTAAAATTAAGTACCTTCCACTTGTAAGACGAACCATAATATAAAAAATAGTTACATAAGCACCATAAAATAATATTTTTTCCGCAGCAACCACCATACAGAAGCTCTTGGGTTTTTACCCCATGTATTAGTTTTGTCACCAGACTCCCCAGAATGTGTCACTCTGGTCTTATTACCAGAAGTGACGCTCCTGGACACCTAGGCCTATGCTGCAACGACCTAGCTGCTCATTAGCACAGCGCAGCCAATCAGCTGGCACACAATAAATGTGTCTCCTGCTGACAGCCATTTTTCTGCCAGCTTGTTAGCGATTCTGCTGACGCACGGTCACTGCAGGGGGTCACGGCTGCGGGGCTTACCTTTGCAGAACGTGCGGTGTGGGGAGGCCTCGCTCTGGTGCATTCTGCAACGAGCATGAAGGACACACATTACATTACATCAACGCAAGTGACAGTGCTTTAAATATACAAATAATTAAGACATATTTTTCTTCACAAGGTGGGATAATAATGGGCAATTGAGGTTTTGTTAAACCCAAACTGGGAGGAGCTACCAGTATAGGTGACTCTGTGATGTGGACCAATGACTGCATTGGTTGTGGAGAGAGAAAGATTTTTGAATGGATTCAAAAAGATTGACTGTTTGAACCAACAGGATTCAAGAAACTTTGTTTCAACCATTACTAGAGTGCGCAGTCCCTTCATACTCATAGAGGGGTACAGGTGAAGAGAGGAGACACTTTAGAACAGTGTCAGGATTGAAACCCCAGCTACATAGGAGATCTTTATGTAGAAGACATTTATCAATGAGTCTTCTGCCCCACAGAAACAAATCAGACCAGTTATACTTTGACCTGAACTTTATCACATTGATCCAATCCATTACATAATGGAATGCCGTCACAAGCTGCACCAAAGCGATTTGTTTTTAGTGAGTTTTAAATGCTAAATGACAAACAACAGTAGCATGAAATCCAACGTAATTACACATTGCTATTCAAAAAGTCAAAAAACAACTTTTGTAATGACAGCTGCTGTCCTCATTCACAATAGCCTGGTCTGTGTGGGAGCGGCCAGCTAAGATATATTTTGATGGAAGCACGGTCCCTCCTTCCATTATAAAACACTGTTCACGTGCCATTTCTTTTGTCTTCATTATCATTCACACGCAAGAGCATACGGCTTGGTTAGGTTTCTACATTAAATCACAGTATCTGTTTGTTTGAAAACTGAGTCATTCTTGTCTTTCTCACTGGAATTCGATAGCTTTCTGAGTGGCTGTAGGTCTGCTGGCTATCGACCTGCAGATGGACAGTCCAGCAGAATGGGGCCCCCATTCTGTAGGCGGCGGTTCTCTCAGCAGTCCCAATGCGTTACGGCTGCTTGAGTTAGACATGAATACAACGTGTGCCCAAGGTGTAGAACAAATCTAGTCTTTGTTGCAAAAGAGTGCCTATTAAATGGGTCCCCCTGGCCCCACTCTCGTCCTGTGGCTGCTCAACAAATCCGTCGAAATGCTTTCCCTTTCACATGCTACAGTAGGCACAATCACATAGTGTGCATACATAACTAATTCATTACAACAGACCTGAGAGACACCTACTTTAATATATCCATTTACCCTAAGCAACTGAAGTATCTCTGCTGTGTTTCAAGACTCAACGTTCCCCCTCTACTTTTTTCCTTGTCTTTTCATTGGGTACACAGAGGCAGCTAAATCCTGCCGCCAACTGGTGAGCGTGCATGGACTCTCCAACACGAGCACCACGTCATTCCAACATCCTTCAGGCCTTTTTGACCTGGTGTTTCAAGTGAACCACATGAAGAGTTGGCTCAACTCAGGCACTCATGCATTAGTTTTATCAGTGAATCACCAGCCTGATGGTCAGACACTCACCCCCTGTACCCAGGAGTGCTGAAGGACCTGGGCTGCACTCAGTCGCAGGGTGGCATCCCGAACCAGCAGCTTGGAGATGAGGTCTTTGGCATCCTCCGATATGTGCGCCCAGTCCCTCTCGGGAAACTCATACTTCCCTTCCTGGATGCTCTCAAACAGGTTGTTCTAAACCCCAAGCAGAAAGTGGTGTCAATGCCTGATACACACAGATTCAGAGATACATCTAAAAATGCAAATCTTTGAGCAAGCCTGAACTCATTTGCCTGGAAGACTCATAGGGCGGAATGTGGAACATATTTGCCTATTTATCTCTGATCTTTGAAAATGTATTCAAATGCCAGCAGAGGGAAAACTCACAAATCAGTTCATAATGTCATGCCAAACACAGACACTGGTGAGAACACAATCTGCTTGTTCTCCGGTGTTACAGAACAAAAGTATAAGATTCACAACAGCAAGCATTCTTGGGAGAGACCGAACCTTGCAAAGTTTGCTGATTGGTGCTGAGAGAGAAGACATATTTTCTGATTGGTGCTGAGAGAGGAGACATATTTTCTGATTGGTGGTGAGCAAGAACATGGATTTTCTGATTGGTGCTGAGTGAGAAGGATTGCTGTGACGCATGGAGTGAGGTTATGATTCATCGGGTCATTGGGGGTGGGGTGGGGGGGGCGGGCACCTGGCAGGCGCGGCAGGTCTCCCCGCGGTCCCATCCGCAGTCGGTCCCACAGTGGCCGGTGAAGGGGGGGCAGCCACTCAGCATGATGTAGAGGATCACCCCCAGGCTCCACAGGTCGCAGCGCTTATCGTAGAAGGTGGCCTCGTCTGTGAACACCTCCACCACCTCGGGGGCCATGTACTCCGCCGAGCCGCACTGAGGGAGATACACACACACGTTTACAAACATACACACACAAAAACAAGCACACAAAAACAAGCACACAAACACAAGCACACAACCATGCACACACACATCCAAACACAAGTAGACAAACACAGAATCATTCAAGCATGCATGTACACACAAACAATACACAGCACACGTACACAGCATTCAAGAGAGAAACAAATAAACAAATCCGGGAACTGACAGGAAACCAAACAGACAGAACAAACAGGTGCAGTGTCTAAATGGAAACACAAGCCTTTGGTACAGCAGTTGCCAAAAGGGCAGATATATTTAAGAGATACCATGAATAACTGTCATGAGATAAATCCAATATGATTTTTCAGTTTCCATGCAGTCTCACAAACAATTGCACAATACAGATCAATGCAACTCTGTTAGACTCTGAGACACATTACGCTGTTACAGGGATAGGGCCCCCAATGCTCTTACTCACAGACACTGTGTTAAAGGGATAGGGCCCCCCCTGCTCTTACACACAGACACTGCGTTAAAGGGATAGGTCCCCCCCTGCTCTTACACACAGACACTGTGTTAAAGGGATAGGGCCCCCCCTGCTCTTACACACAGACACTGTGTTAAAGGGATAGGGCCCACCCTGATCTTACACACAGACACTGCGTTAAAAGGATAGGGCCCCCATGTTCTTACACACAGACACTGTGTTAAAGGGATAGGGCCCCCAATGCTCTTACTCACAGACACTGTGTTAAAGGGATAGGGCCCCCCCTGCTCTTACACACAGACACTGTGTTAAAGTGATAGGGCTCCCCCTGCTCTTCCACACAGACACTGCATTAAAGGGATAGGGCCCCCCATGCTCTTACACACAGACACTGTGTTAAAGGGATAGGGCCGCCTTGCTCTGTGTAACACAGACATTGCGTTAAAGGGATAGGTCCCCCCCCTGCTCTTACACACAGACACTGCGTTAAAGGGATAGGGCCCCCCCGATCTTACACACAAACACTGTGTTAAAGGGATAGGGCCGCCTTGCTCTTACACACAGACATTGCATTAAAGGGATAGGTCCCCCCCCCTGCTCTTACACACAGACACTGCGTTAAAGGGATAGGGCCCCCCTGATCTTACACACAGACACTGTGTTAAAGGGATAGGGCCCCCCCGCTCTTACACACAGACACTGCGTTAAAGGGATAGGGCCCACCCTTTTGTTACACAGACACTGTGTTAAAGGGATAGGGCCCCCCCTGCTCTTACACACAGACACTGCGTTAAAGGGATAGGGCCCACCCTGCTCTTACACAGACACTGCGTTAAAGGGATAGGGCCCCCCCTGCTCTTACACACAGACACTGCGTTAAAGGGATAGGGCCCACCCTGCTCTTACACAGACACTGCGTTAAAGGGATAGGGCCCACCCTGCTCTTACACAGACACTGTGTTAAAGGGATAGGGCCCCCCCTGATCTTACACACAAACACTGTGTTAAAGGGATAGGGCCGCCTTGCTCTTACACACAGACATTGCATTAAAGGGATAGGTCCCCCCCCCCTGCTCTTACACACAGACACTGCGTTAAAGGGATAGGGCCCCCCCCGATCTTACACACAGACACTGCGTTAAAGGGATAGGGCCCCCCCGATCTTACACACAGACACTGTGTTAAAGGGATAGGGCCCCCCCTGCTCTTACACACAGACACTGCATTAAAGGGATAGGGCCCCCCCTGCTCTTACACACAGACACTCCATTAAAGGGATAGGTCCCCCCCTGCTCTTACACACAGACACTGCGTTAAAGGGATAGGGCCCACCCTGCTCTTACACAGACACTGCGTTAAAGGGATAGGGCCCCCCCTGCTCTTACACACAGACACTGCGTTAAAGGGATAGGGCCCACCCTGCTCTTACACAGACACTGTGTTAAAGGGATAGGGTTCCCCCGATCTTACACACAGACACTGTGTTAAAGGGATAGGGCCGCCTTGCTCTGTGTAACACAGACATTGCGTTAAAGGGATAGGTCCCCCCCCCTGCTCTTACACACAGACACTGTGTTAAAGGGATAGGGCCGCCTTGCTCTTACACACAGACATTGCATTAAAGGGATAGGTCCCCCCCACCTGCTCTTACACACAGACACTGCGTTAAAGGGATAGGGCCCCCCCTGATCTTACACACAGACACTGTGTTAAAGGGATAGGGCCCCCCCGCTCTTACACACAGACACTGCGTTAAAGGGATAGGGCCCACCCTGCTGTTACACAGACACTGTGTTAAAGGGATAGGGCCCCCCCTGCTCTTACACACAGACACTGTTTTAAAGGGATAGGGCCCCCCTGCTCTTACACACAGACACTGCATTAAAGGGATAGGTCCCCCCCTGCTCTTACACACAGACACTGAGTTAAAGGGATAGGGCCCCCCCTGCTCTTACACACAGACACTGCGTTAAAGGGATAGGGCCCCCCTGATCTTACACACAGACACTGTGTTAAAGGGATAGGGCCCCCCCTGATCTTACACACACACACTGTGTTAAAGGGATAGGGCCCCCCCTGATCTTACACACAGACACTGCGTTAAAGGGATAGGGCCCCCCCTGATCTTACACACAGACACTGTGTTAAAGGGATAAGGCCCCCCTGCTCTGACACACAGACACTGCATTAACGGGATAGGTCGCCCCCTGCTCTTATACACAGACACAATGTTAAAGGGATGGGTGGGTGCTCTTACCGGAGTGGTGAGCTCAGGGGTGGTGATGGGAGTACAGGCACTGCTCAGCTTCACCCCGCTGCCCAGGTCAAAGTCACATATCTTCACCGGAGACACCTGCAGGGTTTCACACCGAGTCATTCGACAGAAATACCGCCCTAAAACAAACATCCCACCGGATCGTCACGGCAACTCCATCAGCCTGCACATTAATGAATATTTGATTTGAGTTCCTAATATCGGTTGACCTTATTCATTTTAACTGCTTTAGTATTCAAATTTACGCCCCCATAAATGATTGCTTTCATCTATTTGCTAGAATTTTTGCTTGAGGAAAGTGAGAAGGGAAACGGGTGTTACCTGATCAGCAAATTCGCACAGAATATTTTCGGGCTTGAGGTCCCTGTGGGCGATGCCTATGGAGACAGAGTGCGAGAGTGAGTTAGCAAACTCTCACCTTTGCTATCAAAGGCCTGTGCAAACGTAGCTGCTATGGTGGCTGCCTACCTTTGGTGTGGAGGAAGTTGAGCGCTTTGGCGATGTCCCTGACCACACGGCTGGCCTCCAGCTCATCAAAGTGCTTACGGCTCTGAATGTGAGTCAGGATGGAGCCTGAGGGAAATGTCAAACAAGGTGGATCTCAGACTTCAGGAGCCAGCACTCAATATCATGAAATAGGTAACACAACACATTATCCTAATATTACAAGTCTGTTACCCAACATACAATTCAGTACAGGTTTTACAGTAGTATTTACATATGCATACATATAAATATGTATATATGTTACAAAAACGCACACATTTGCAAGTTTGATATTGTGTGAAATGTATATATTCCTCATGATTCAGATTTGCATGGGTAAAAATTTTTGATCATTACACCAAGAAATCTTGAAAGGCCAAGTGAACTCTACCTCCTCGTAACTTCTCAAATACTAAATAGAAGCAGGCTTCGTCTTCAAAAAATT
The DNA here is from genome assembly GCA_019788955.1 of Albula glossodonta. Classification (NCBI taxonomy): domain Eukaryota; kingdom Metazoa; phylum Chordata; class Actinopteri; order Albuliformes; family Albulidae; genus Albula; species Albula glossodonta. Next base: position 4,755 of record JAFBMS010001358.1, on the reverse strand, counting down.
CTATTAGCTCCAAAATATTCCTATAAAGTAAAAAAAAAAAAAAAAATGTCATTAAAAATGTATCATGTTAATAAAGCGAACTATAACAATGTAATGTAAAGGTGGAACTTACTTATTCCCCTGGCATTGGTAGAGTGTCTCCACCTCCCTGAACACACGGGAACGGCTATGGCTTGTAGTCTTCTCTATAATCTAGCCACATTAAAACAGAAATGCAGTTATCGCACTTTTATAATTGTCTCCCCTTCCATTAAATAGAGTAAACAAAAACTACAATAACCAGAACACACTTCTTCAGTCAGCTCTCCTCACCTTGACAGCATATTCCTTTCCATTCTGGAGGCTAATGCAACCCTGGACTTTGGCATGAGCTCCTTTCCCCAGCAGCTCCTCTGTTAGCTTGTACAGGTCTGCAGGTAACAGGTGGAGAAAGGATTTAGCTGACCTGATCACCTCTCAAAGAGGCCATCTGTGGGCATACTGAAGAAGCCTTACTCTACACAAGCTAATCTGCTCTGCCAGTTTGGTCCTCTGCCAGTTTGGTTCATTAATTACTGAAACACTGTGCTGTTCATTTTGCATGTTTTTTGTCATTTTTTTTATTACTTCTTGCCAGAAAGACAGGTTTTGGTCAACACTTGTACAAAAAGGAATTTAATAAACATTGTAATTTAATAAAGAATGTAATAAGCAGTAATTAACAGATACATTCAACATCAATTGATCAATTGAAGTATTGCATAATGTATAATAGTGATGCACTGTTTAATTAATGAAATAACACATCACTAATCAAAAAGGATAATCAAGGCTGAAGTCCATCTTTTCCTTTAATTATAAACAGGCATGTAATTTAAATATTAAAACTGACTTGTTAATGAGACCAAATATACATGATTGTACAGTTGTACCATTGAAGTTTCCAGTGAAGCTGTCCGTTGCCCGCGTTCTCCTTTTCTTCTTCTTCCGCTTGGCAGCATCCTCTATGCTGAGGGGCTGGCTCACTTCCATCGCTGCAACAATTAAGAGGTGTGAGAACAGTGTGAAACAAACATATGGGAGCTGTGATGAAAACAAAACCAAATGGAACGATTATCGGAGTATAAGAGTTCAGACTGGATAATAATCATTGTATAAAACAAAGCTGCTCGATTTGTTTATCAGACTTTGAAAGGAAAAACCCTAATGTCTTTTGCGAGCAAGGTTTTGCACTATTTGTTGGTAACATCTTATTGCGTAAGCAGTCAGAATAGTAATTGTATAAGTAGCTGTTTATGACAGGCAAATTATATATTTATCATTGCACACATTTTCAACTTTGGAAGGTCATGTTAATGAACACATTCATCACACAACTCTTTTGTTGACTTCAGCTGAAGGATGGCAATTAGTTTCAAGCTGACATAAAACAAATGCCATAAAGACATTTTGAAATCATAACACACAAGATCACAAAATTTTATTCTGTTTCATTTTATGAAACATTTGCATTACAGAATGAACCCTGTCATCTCTAAATCAACTGATGAATGTTCTATAAATGGATAATTATGTATAAAATATACATAAAAATTAAGTCAGCCATGCTGTTCAAAAGCAACTGATATACTAACATTAATTATATATTATTATATACTATATATAAGAGAAGTGGTCATCTTAGTACAAATAAAACTGTTATGTTGATTTGGTCATTTAATCTTTAGTGTCTAGTATTGGCTCAGAGTGATTTGACATGTGGCAGCAACTGTGATAAATATTTTAAATGAGGTGAAAGTCAGCTGGCTGAGCTCCTGAGTTTTCTTATTTATGCCAGATGGTGCTTGATCCCACTTTGCCTCATGCAGGACATGAATGATCAGTGGTGCCAATGTATCTTGTGCTATTCTGACCTGTACTCGGTGCTGCAGTTCCAGCCCTGTCACAGTGGGGGCGCTGCTGCCCCTCGACAGGGGAGATGTTTTGCTGGAGGGCGGTTAGACCTACACCCACGTGGCTTGTATCCACAGGGACAGACTCCACAGAATTGCTCTGCAACTGAGGTAGAGAGAGAGCACAGCGAGGCTGAAACCACCATCATCACCACACGTCAAGGACACACAACGCACACTGGCAGAGCTGCTCGACCCCAGTGACACAGCATTAAAGGGTTGGGGGGGAAGAAAAAAAAACCCTTATAAAATAAACAGATTTGGCCTAGATATTTATATATAGAATGTATTGTATTACTTGGTACAACCCATGTACAAGCTTGCTATGTTCCCCTTGGGCAGTTAGCCAGCACTGCGCTGTGACCGCTGAGTGCATGACAAATTCACATTGAGGAAAGAGAACCTTAGCTGACCTGTGAAATTCCCAACAGTGTTTTCACTTCTCTACTTAGATCGTTACTCATGGCCTTTGATGTGGCATTATATCATCCAAAAATCAATGAGATGTGAGGTGTCTCAATTGGGTCATTGTGAATGAAACCAGACTCATTTCATGAGGACTTCAAATGTTGCTCAACATTCACACAAATATAATATTGAGGTAACCTAATTTCACTGCTGCACCCTTATTCATTTTTTATGGGTACAGAGATGAAATGCTGACCCAGTTACAATCCCTTTTATTTGAGGGGTTGTAACTCTGTTCATTTCTTTCCCATTATGAATGTTGACAAAGCTTCTCATTTGCTTATTATGATTTATGATTCTGGTTCGCTTATAAAATGCTGTATGTCTTGCTGAGAATAAAGAAGTGAATTTGTAAGAGAACTAGTGTGGTTACCTGGAAAGACCGTTGGAATACGTGAAGGTCTGTTATCTTGTTCTGTCTCACCATATCCGCTAGCTGCAAGTAACACACCCCTTTCGGTTAGTCTGTTTCCCGGCAGGAAGTCAAATGTGTACAAATGAACTACTACAATGTTTGCTCAGAGTCTATTTATTAACTCATTCGGGAAGAAGAATGCTTCCACCTCCACCTAAATAGCAGGTGTTATTTAAATACCTGTCTAATGTTATAGAGAGACAAGGTTAGTAACTTGGTCAAACACAAAGATATGTTGTTACAGGTTGGTCGAAGTTATTTATGACACAGCAACAAACATTCAGTCTGACTGGTTCGCCAAGGGGTTTCCTTCTCAAACAGAAATACACGAAAATATAACTTAAACCCTGGAACTACTGGAGTTCGGTTAGTTAAATGCAAAACACATATAGGCATCGCCTATCATTTATACTTAATAAATAGCGCAACGCCAACGGCATTTGTACAAAACACTACCTGAAACTGAACGCGGAGTTTGGGCACTACTAAATTCAAAATAAATTGTTAACCATAAACCGTGCCTATGTATTGATTCAAGGTATTCAAGCTGCTGAGACGCTAAAATAAAGTTAGGTGAAGATGAATCACCAAACGACATGCATCTCTTTAATTTAATTCTGATTAAACGTTAAGCAACGCTGGGTATATCAGTTAACGTTAGCCCAGCTTGCTAGCAAGAAATGTAGTTCCATGTGGTACAGCATCTACACGCCGACTGGCAGGTAGGTAACGTTTGTAAAAATGTAAAATTCAAGATAAAAAACATTACATATTACAAAAAGGTGGCACAGGTTAAGTGTTGGATAACTCGTGAATGCCGTGTTTCACAAGAGGTGAAATATGAACCCATATGCCCACAATGCCGTTAGCTTGCTAGACTAACGTTAGCTACGGCTGAAGAGTTCACTTGTAATAGCTAGCTTGCTAGTGATAGCGAGTCTAACAACTGACACGCAATAAAAGACATGTTATAATATTCATTTGATAAAACACTTAACAGATAACGTTAGCTGTAAAATTCATCACCATTGATTATCCGTCACGTAATTAACCAAATTTAGGAACTTGACGTTAGCTGGCTAGCTGGCAGCGGTTGCATCATGAAATTCTGATGTGAACATTTATATTGTTTAAAGTTGTGTTTGGTTTGTCCAAAGCTAACTATCCAATTTGGCCATTAAGTACAATGTATCGTATACAATCCGGAAAGGTTAGGAGTACAAAATTTCTAATTTTCGTCCAATAAAACTGAAATCAAATATATTACACAAACCTGAAACCCGCATCCAAACGCGCTTAACTCCGCCTTGACTCCCTCTGCCATCTCAGCACCAGCGAGGAGCGGCAAATGCAGCAGCGCGAAGCAGCAAAACAAAACAGCGCTTCAGAAACTGCAGCAGTACGCATGCGTACGGGGCTTAGGACGGTCATGTGACGTGGCTGACGAGAAGAGCCCTGGATAAACGCAAGGTTGGGTAGTTCAGTCAAGTCCAGACGCCCTGGAAAACGATAAACAAAAAAGGATCAACGATATAAACAGCACAGTTTTTCAGAAGAATGGTTTATGCTCAGACGTGTGGGGGAAAACATGTTTTGGCACTCTACAGTTGTTCAAAAGAAACAGTTTCTTTAGCATTACAACTATTTTCTTTTTTTTAAAAGTGTAAAAAAAAAAATATATATATTTTTTCATAAAAACAAAACAAAAGGAAAGCCTGCAATATAATTACTTTGTTTCTCAAGTGTATCATAAGCATGTTGTATAAGTGGACAAAATCATTATGATACATTTGTACCATAATTACAATTGTTCATTATTACAGATGCTGAGATTCTTTATAAGGTGAAATAGAGACGAAAATAATCTAAGTATAACCATACACGTTTCATGTAACATCATCCATTGCTTCACATAAGCAGCACGGTTATTTCATCTAACTG
>JAFBMS010001357.1:0-42612 GCA_019788955.1 Albula glossodonta | reverse complement strand
GAGCTGGACTTGTAGCTCAGAGGTTACAGTGGAGTATAATGGTCAGGGAGCTGGGCTTGTAGCTCAGAGGTTACAGTGGAGTATAGTGGTTAGGGAGCTGGGCTTGTAGCTCAGAGGTTACAGTGTAGTATAATGGTTAGGGAGATGGGCTTGTAGCTCAGAGGTTACAGTGTAGTATAATGGTTAGGGAGCTGGGCTTGTAGCTCAGAAGTTACAGTGTAGTATAATGGTGAGGGAGCTGGGTTTGTAGCTCAGAGGTTACAGTGTAGTGTTATGGTTAGGGAGCTGGGTGTGTAGCTCAGAGGTTACAGTGTAGTGTAATGGTTAGGGAGCTGGGTTTGTAGCTCAGCGGTTACAGTGTAGTGTAATGGTTAGGGAGCTGGGCTTATAGCTCAGAGGTTACAGTGTAGTGTAATGGTTAGGGAGCTGGGCTTGTAGCTCAGAGGTTACAGTGTAGTATAATGGTTAGGGAGCTGGGCTTGTAGCCGAGAGGTTACAGGGTAGTATAATGGTTAGGGAGCTGGGCTTGTAGCTTAGAGGTTACAGTGTAGTTTAATGGTTAGGGAGCTGGGCTTGGAGCTCAGAGGTTACAGTGTAGTATAATGGTTAGGGAGCTGGGCTTGTAGCTCAGAGGTTACAGTGTAGTGTAATGGTTAGGGAGCTGGGCTTGTAGCTCAGAGGTTACAGTGTAGTGTAATGGTTAGGGAGCTGGGCTTGTAGCTCAGAGGTTACAGTGTAGTGTAATGGTTAGGGAGCTGGGCTTGTAGCTCAGAGGTTACAGTGTAGTATAATGGTTAGGGAGCTGGGCTTGTAGCTCAGAGGTTACAGTGTAGTGTAATGGTTAGGGAGCTGGGCTTGTAGCTCAGAGTTACAGTGTAGTGTAATGGTTAGGGAGCTGGGCTTGTAGCTCGAGGTTACAGTGGTAGTGTAATGGTCAAGGAGCTGCTTGTAGCTCAGAGGTATATGGGCTGAAAACCTTGAGGAACAACTAGAAGCTACATACAAAATGCACTTTTGACTTTTTTTTTTTTTAGAAACAATGAGGGGGGCAGACTTCCTCAGGAGTGCAGAGCAGTGCATTCCTAAGGTAAATACTCTATGATCACAGTGAAGACTATATATTTTGTAAGAACCATAAAAAGCTGATGCTGCTTACTGCAGTCTGTATGACAAACTTCAGCAGGATTCATATGAGGACAGCTGCCTTTTCGCTGTGGTGCTCAACTTCTTGCTCAAAATATCAGACAAAAGGTGTGCTTACTGTTGATTAATGTGAAAGGAACCAGACCAAAAAAATGTAACCAGAACAGAACTAGCTGGTTTAGTGCATGGCTGTAACAAATACATCATAGCTCTTTGACTCTCTGCTCTTTTCCTCTACTTTCACGCCTGTGGAATTACTCACCGGGTGTCCATGGTGGGCTTGTTGGCTTCCTTTAGCTCCTCCAGAGAGGAGCACTGTTTCATTAGGAGGTCCACAGAGCGGCTCACCTCCTCCTCTGCCTGATCCTGTGTCTCCTCCCTGGCTGGAGTGCCAACCTGGCTCAGACTGCGGAAGGTGTTGGTGAAGTCCGCACCTGGGGGGGGGGGGGGGGGGTACAGAGAGAAAGAGCACAAGGAACCGCAAAGGGGGGTGGGGTGGGATGAGAGAGAGAGAAGAGTAAAAATAGGTAACATGACTGAGACAGCAGGAGAGAAGGTGAGAATTTTCTGTTTAGTATAAACAATTTTCTGTAAAATTCTGTCACAGATTAAAAACAGGATGACGGAGTGATGTTATTCATATAAAAATACAGTGTTTGGCTTGCACTTCTTGTAGCTCTTGCAGCGCTCCTGGGAGTTTTTACTACACACAAAACTGTTTTAAACGTGTGAAAGAATTAAATTAACTGAAAGCAAGGTCTGATATGTTAAGGGGTAAGAACATCCAGTCGAACACTGGGTTTGTTTCCTGCTGAGTGCCAAAAACATTTCCACCATGCTTTGACATTCATGTAATTGTAATTAAACTATACGTAGTTTGTCCCTCGTTACTCTCCGTACCTGAGCTGTAGTAATTTGTCCAACTGTGCTCTCCGTACCTGTGTTGTGCATGGTCTGCATCAGGTCTGTGATGAGAGCTTCATCCTCAGGCTCCTCCCTCCTGAGCAGGCCCAACTTCTTCCTCATGTTGTCCAGGTAGAAGCCATTGTAGAGGGGCAAGTACTCGTCCAGGATGGCCTCTACACTCTCAGGCTTGAGCTCGGTGCCCAGAGCCTCCGCCAGGCGCGCCAGGTTCCAGCGGCACACAGCCGGCTGGGCCTGGTAAGAGTACCGCCCCGAGGAGTCGGAGGCATTGCACACAAAGTCCGGGTCAAATCTGCACAGAGGATACAGCGAGATGTTGGGTTACTTTGACTGACTCACATCAGTCCCAGCTTAGTCAGGACTCTCACATACCCACTGTGAAAGAGGAACCTCTCACATACCCGCTGTGAAAGAGGACTCTCACATACCCACTGTGAAAGAGGACTCTCACATACCCGCTGTGAAAGAGGACTCTCACATACCCGCTGTGAAAGAGACTCTCACATACCCGCTGTGTAAGAGGACTCTCACATACCCGCTGTGTAAGAGGACTCTCACATACCCGCTGTGTAAGAGGTAAACGTCCCTCTAAGACAGCTTCAGTTTACACAGAGACCATGTGGGCTAGTAGGGCAAAGAATTTGGGAGATGCCGCCCACATCCTGTCAGGAGACAGTTCTGTGGCACAGCATTGTTTGCAGATCAACAGCACTGTATATATTAGAGATGCGCTGCCACATCCGAATGGACAAAAAGGCACCTCTTCACAATGACCGGCTACTCCCAGTCTGGGGACTGCAAGGCTGTCCATGACCATATATGACCTCACCGCCAGGGATTTCTGTAACATGCATGGTCATCACTATAACGGCACCTCATGTAAACTGTACAAAAGTTTACAGGAAAAGTTTACACATTGTACCTGTTGAACTTCTGCTTCATGATGTTGTTCCCATGGCCAGCTGTGCAAATAAACCTTGCTTTCTCTGCTACAAACATCAGATCTGCTTCTTTATTGGTATAAAACTTGTTTTGTCATTTGGAAGTTTACCCCACAAACACCCACAATTTTTTTTTTTTTTCAGAAAACTTTCAGAAAAGAGTTGAGAAATTGAGAAAGTGAGACAGCTCATGGAGACAAACATAACAGGATTCCATGCATTCTTTCACCAGCAATCGGTCAGAGCAGCTGTCTATATTTCTTTAGCGGCCTTTGGGTCACTGCAGACCCCGGCCTAAATTCAATCAAATGCACTTAGTCTCTTTAAGACCACATGCAATAAAAACCAAACTTTACATTACAATGTCATTTTCTTTGTGAATTCTATATTTCACCAAGACCATCAAACATGCCCTTTGGAATTAATTTGCTTCATTGTGAAATAGCAGAAGCCCCAAGGGACCCTCTAATTGTATCTGACTGAATTAAGGCCCTGTTGGCTAAATCTGGGTGGCAAGTTCTCAGGGAGAAGACGGCAGGATGCGGGGGCCCCCCTGTCCATGAATCCATAGGGGCCGTAGTCCGTGTGACCCCAACAATGCTCATATTGTCCGTGTTTCAGGACGCCGTGACAGAAGCCCACACACTGCCACTGGGCCACCAGTCTGGCCGTACGCACCGTCACCTGAACAGGGAGACACCACTCCAGTTTACCTACACCTGAAACGGGAGACCCACCACGTCCAGTTTACTTACACCTGAAACAGGGAGACACCACGTCCAGTTTACCTACACCTGAAACAAGGAGACACCACGTCCAGTTTACCTACACCTGAAACAGGGAGACACCACGTCCAGTTTACCTACACCTGAAACAGGGAGACACCACGTCCAGTTTACCTACACCTGAAACAGGGAGACACCACGTCCAGTTTACCTACACCTGAAACAGGGAGACACCACGTCCAGTTTACCTACACCTGTCATCCAGCACATGAGTGATAATAGTCAAGCAACAAGTCTAAAACTCAGAGGTTGCAGGATCAATTCATATTGTACCTGTATCTTTTCTTCATTTGAACATTCTGCTGTTTTTTTTACATTGAGCAGAGTGACAATGAGAGCTTCTGCTAACAATGTGGAAAAACTGGGCAGAGAGAAAGACTCATTCTCAGCAGAGTTGACTATGCCAGGCCTGCCCACACCACTGTAAGCTTTAAAAACTCCCTCCTGCTCCTTCTCAGCCCTGTGTTATAGTTGAGAAGTAATGCTCTGGATGTAAAATGCAATACTAGCTCACTGTAAGAACTAGCATCATTAGCATCTAGATTTCCCAGAGAAGAAGTGCACACATGACAGCACAGCTTTGGCAGCAGGGCGGCAGAGGGACACTGTCACTCCTCCCACTTGGAAGACGGTATCAATGCGATTGGCTCTGGCCTCCACTGGGTGAAGTTAGATCACACCAATGCCTCCTCTGGCAGGTTACCGGACAGGAACAGACAGACTTATAGGGTCAAGTACACTTCTAAATCGGAGTTATGTAACCCGTCCAAACGCATTAAAATGGATTGTCTGGCCTGGAGACAGCAGCAGTGTTTTTGGGCTAATACCATGACTGTGCAATTTTAGCCTGTGAGTGTACTGTTAGAGAAGCATGCTTGAAATTGTGTGTGACCAACCAAAATGTTTTAACAAGAAAATAATTAGGTACAAATATGCCATCTGGAAACTGTCAGACCGCTATGCAGGATTAAAAGAAAACACACATACTGTTTATTACTTCTTTGTTCACTAATGAATGTGAGAAATTTTGAATGCATAGAAATGGATCTAAACATTCCATATGGGGGGGGGGATGAGAAATGGTCGCATACATTTTTTTTTTTTCATAAAGATGGGCTGTGGGGGGAACATTTTGAAGTTTCAGGTTTGCCCTTTATGAAGCAGCTACTTCAAATATTTCCTGATTCAATATGTTAATAATTCACGCACGCACGCACCTAGTGAGGCCAGTATAGTCGCAATTTAAAATGAGCACAGTGATACAGAGAGTGAGCAGTCCCAGTGCTGTTCTAATACTAGTACTCAATACAGCACTCTCAGAACACTGCTTGTCGAATCAAATCAGAGGAACCAAACTACTTGCATAATTCATGATCCAGCGTTTCTGCACATCAGAATTCCAGCTGGGGGCAGAACACTTAGATCCCTGAGTTTAGGCATTTAGTATAAAACAGCTGGCTCCCACACCTCTCTGAAGAAGGCAGCGTTCCGGTCGGACCGCTCTGGATGAGTCCGCTGGATCTCGGGGTAGAAGGTTTCGATGACGTAATCCAGTAGTTGGGCCTTGATATCATTTCGACCAACACTGGGGCCCTGTCGCCCAGTAAATTCATCCATCGGCTTGAAGATCTCAAAGGACCCAAACCTGCAAGCAAATGCACACGCACAAACAGCATTTTATGAATATGATAAAACCACGTTTATCACAGATAAGTGACATCTTCATTCAGGTTTATGTAGCTAATGGATGTTTAAGGTCAAACAACTGTTACTCATACTTTCACTGACAGCATTTGACATTATTCAACACCATTTTCAAACAGGATATGATTTAACACACAGCTAAACAATATCATGTCAAGTGAGGTGGGCCTGTCCTAAAGAGGGGCCTTAAAGCCAGCCCTCATGATGGCAGGGTTAGCGTTAGGGTTGTGGAGGTTAACCCTAACCCTTTCATAAGGAGGGGCCTTAAAGCCAGCCCTCATTATGGCAGGGTTAGGGTAAGGGTTTGGGTTAGCGTTAGGGTTGCAGAGGTTAACCCTAACCCTTTCATAAGAGCCGTTAAAGCCAGCCCTCATGATGGCAGGGTTAGCGTTAGGGTTGCAGAGGTTAACCCTAACCCTTTCATAAGAGGCCCTTAAAGCCAGCCCTCATGATGGCAGGGCTAGCTTTAGGTTGTGGAGGTTAACCCTAACCCTTTCATAAGAGGCCCTTAAAGCCAGCCCTCATGATGGCAGGGTTAGCGTTAGGGTTGCAGAGGTTAACCCTAACCCTTTCATAAGAGGCCCTTAAAGCCACCCTCATGATGGCAGGGCTAGCGTTAGGGTTGTGGAGGTTAACCCTAACCCTTTCATAAGGAGGGGCCTTAAGCCAGCCCTCATTATGGCAGGGTTAGGGTAAGGGTTTGGGTTAGCGTTAGGGTTGCAGAGGTTAACCCTAACCCTTTCATAAGAGGCCCTTAAAGCCAGCCCTCATGATGGCAGGGTTAGGGTTGCGGAGGTTAACCCTAACCCTTTCATAAGAGGCCCTTAAAGCCAGGTGAGAGGCAGAGGAGGACACTGACCGGATGAAGGTCGGGGCAATGCGCAGGACAACCGAGCACCTCTCCAGCCGGGGTTGCCCATTGTAGAAAACGTCCCGTGCAACACGGAGGTCAGAGGTCACCACCGAGGCTGCCCGGGTGGTGGGTATGCCCAGGGCATTCATGGCCTCACTACAGAGGAACTCCCGGATGCTGGAGCGCAGGACTTTACGCCCGTCTGCCTGCCTGCAAGAGAAAACGAGTCTTTACAAGGGAATGGGGAGGGGAGGGGGGGTGAGGTTTCACTGAGCCAAAAATGAGAGGGGCTACCATACAGTATCAGTGCTTTGGACCAATGACTGCATTGGCTGTGGACAGAAAAACAGTTTTGGTTCAAACAAATCAATGATTGATAACTGAGTGCACTGAGGCTCATGACCCATGACTGTGTTTAATACACCTGCATTTCCTATAGAGAATAAGCATCATGACTCCCTGCTGGTCTGCCATTACAAACATCAAATATATGAATGGAATACATGTATAAAAAATAAGGTGAATAAGTCACTATGGCAGAGTGTTTGCTAAATGGCCAGAATGAACCACAACCAACCATTTATGCATAATAAACGTTAGAATTTGCGATTGTATTAATTATACCAAGGCTTCTTACACCTTTTCAGCCTGGGACCCAAAACAGAAATTCACATTAACAAAAAAAAAACTTGAAGAGCACGATTTACTTCAGCCAAACTACTAAACTGTGAGCTGGGAATCAAAAACCTTAAACAGGACGCAGCAGCCAGCACACAAAACAGAAGGTCAGATTCTCACAAAGCGAACTTCAAGCAAAGAGTGCAGAGTAAGACTCTCTTCTGAAAGGTTGCCCGCGTTGCCCTGCGCAAAATCAATCACCCATGATTAATTATGACGACATACACACTTAAGTGCCTGTCTGAATTCGGCCCAAAGCAACAACAGACTTACTTTGCAATGTCGCAACCTACCCAACATTTACAAGTCCGCGACCCTAAGTGTATTAAATACTGGATTATACAATTGTAAAGTTAACACGTTAACCTTTTCTGTGTATATGCCAGGTACCCTTTGAAAAACTATTGCTATCTCGATCGGGTGTCATGGTAAAATAAAGGATAAATAAAATCGTAAGCTGCCATTGGAAAACCCACTGTGTATGTAACTGCGTCACGCGAATGGATCTTGAATCCCTTTGTGATCTAGATGGTTTTGGTTTATGGGTGACTGTGAAATGCAACATAGTGTGGCATATTTATTCAGACCCCTTAATCTCCCTTCTAAAAATGCCAATGAAAAGAATGGTTGGAAAGAAAGAGGGAAAAACAGGTAAATACTAGGCGTCTATTCCTAATTATACGTCAAGCACTTGAAACGTATCTTGTTAACTGAAATATGGCACAATACCTAAGAAATATGAAGGGAAAACACATACATTTCAAAAAGAGTACCTGTTGAGCGGCTAGAAACAAACATAATACGGAACAAAACACTGTTTCACCTTGGACGTTAACTTGGTTAACGCCTAAACCACTGGTGACACACGCTAATTCCAGGTTACCTTGAGTAAGGAGTAAGACCTGCCCCCTTAACTTGGATCTCCCACCGGCCACATGGATTTTCCCGCAGTAGGTCACCACTTTGATTAGCTGGAGCCTTCACTTCACCCAGATAACAAGCTGCTCCGTCACCTAGCTGCCCTGCAAAGTGTCCGAACTGATGGCCGCAGTAGCAGTGGGCGGCCGGGTCGGAACCTGGCATCACCTTCGAACCGCTCAGGTACTCTGGACCGAGGGGATCATGTAGGACTTCCTCAGCGCCCAGGCCAAGCAGAGCAAGCGCCGGCTCTGAAACTGCCACAAATGTAGGTTTGACAAGTGGCTGCGGCTGAACACGAGAGAAGCAGGCTCCTTTTACGATCCTCACCCCGGGTTCTTCGGACGGGTCCAGCGGTAATTTCTTCAGTGCGACATTGTCGAACTGCAGGCTCTCTAAGGGTGAACGACTAAATGCCGAACCCATGGGGTCCATCCCGGCTGTGAAAACAAGTCTGAATATCACGTTTTTGCGAAGAAAATGAATGCGACGCAAAACCACGGACGCCATTCAGCTGCGGCCATCCATGAGTATGGCAGGGTTTATGAAATCGTCCCTGTTCTACATTTCCCAATGCACGTCACATGCGCCGTAAACCTGCTCAAGCAGGGCCCAGAAGCGTCGCGTTTGTTAATGATAAACAAATCTAACTCGGAAGTGGTACGACTCTTTTATTTGTCCCCAAGGAAACAGTGCATGCGTCGGAACTGTGGCCTAAAAACAGTAACGTTACGTTTGGTTGCTTTGAATGCCATGCAGTAGGGCGCTTAGCTACTCGGTGTATAGCTGACGGACACGAAATGAGGTGACACCGAAAATCGGTCACATTTTGACCAATTTTAACCCTTTTGATACGAAATTTGTATAACCTGACCTAGGCCTGCTTTCTTACCATTTCAATGCCAGCTCTTTCAGAGGTATTCATATATTTCTTTGAATATTAAAATACGGATCCTATATAAACAAAGTTTAGCCACCTTTGATTTTGGGGTGACAGTAAGGTGGATGGAGGCTAAAATTCAGTTTGTCATAGTCATTCAATGCATTATGAGTACTTTATGAATGTGTTAATGTGTACGCTACACTGTAAAGTCTTTTACTATTGTAAATAATTTCACAACAGTACAACTAATGTAGTGTTGAGTAATTTGCTTTGGTGTAACTTAGCTATATAACCTAAATTGTTATTGCACAATGATCAGTGAATATTACATATAAATGAAAGGATTGCAAAGCCTTGAAAGGAAAGATAGTCTGAAACATTTTTAAATATAGAGATCAGCATGTAGTATTGTTTTAATTTAAAAGATTGTATAGTTCATTACAGAGTGTAGACCTCAGTATTTGGCTAGTTTACAGTGACAGCTCTCAAGAGGGCAAGAAGGCCAACATTTATAGCAGCTACATTACTCCCCAACATAAACCATCTTAACAGACAGACAAACATATAGGGTGCAGCAGAAAGCCAGTACCGGCAGGTCAGGCATGGCTATGACTGGTTCATGTTTAATGTTATGGAGGGAGAGTGTATGAGTGTGTATGCATCTCACATGTTTAATGTTATGGAGGGAGAGTGTATGAGTGTGTATGCATCTCACATGTTTAAATCACAGGATCGACTCCTGATACACCGCCTCTCATGTCCAGGCATTAGCCTATGTGGCTAATTTATAACAACCAAATGCTGGGTTCCCCTTGTGGGCAGATATGTTATTTGCTCTTGCAAATGTATTAAATGACCAAAAACATAATGCCAAACGTCCAAAAATACTTCACAGAAAAATAAAGGTTAAAATTACAGGCTGGAACAAAAGCTACTATTTTTCTTGTTCCATAATGTCCTTGAGTGTCACAATATTTCTTTACAATGAATAATTACTTATTATCCCATGCAAGCTGCTCTGCAGCGTCTCTGTCGCACACGCTAACAAGCCAATGACCATTTTACGGACTGCAGGTTACAGAACTGTACAGAAGAACGAAAGCCCGGCACTAAAGCAGTGCAGGAGAACGAATGCCCAACACTGAAGCAATGCAGGTCCCTGTGATGCCCACGGCTCCCCTGTGGGTGTCTGGCATGTTGTTGTGAGGCACTAATACAATAAATATGGTAATATAGTAACCTGAGACCCAAGAAACCCTGGCAGATTCTCACCCACCCTTGGGGGTAGCCCTAGTGGGACAAAAACGATTGTATCCCACTTCTGTAGACTACTGAGGGGAAAGTCATGACACCAAAATGGATGGAACTACCATATATTACCACTTACCGAATGGCTGGGACCTATTATTGCGTTTTCTAATAAAAATCTTTTTTCCTCAGCAAAAAAAAACAAAACTTTTTTATTGGTTGAAAAAAGTCAGTGATTGAACACATTGTAATTCCACTCATTTTTGGTGTCATAACAACTCATTCATCCATCACTACTGTGGACTACTGCCCCCCCTCTGCAAACATGCACTAGTGTATCCTTATTGCAAGCCAGGTCCGTTAAAATGTTTCCTGTCCTGTAGTTGAAGGCGTATGACATGACAGACAAACATACAATTAAGGAAAGATGGACAGGTTGTATCACAGGTGAACACAGGAGGCCACAGTGCAGTGAACACAGTAGGCTTTGAAAAAGAGTTTAACCCCCCCCCCCCCCACCCCCCCCCCCCCCCCCCAAGAAAAAAAAAAAAAAAAACCCTGCATCACACACAGTACCCCTCTCCCTCTCCCATTTTCACCCACAGTCTTAAATTCAGTAGACATGCCACACCCCCTCCCCTTTTCACCAAAATACAAATTCAGCAATGGGCCTGACTTCAGCACATGCATCCCGCCCATGGCAATGCTTTCACCACTGTCCAAGAGAACTTCAATTAAGAAGTTTTAGTAGACTGCATGACAGAAAGTTAGGATAAATTTGGTGAGAAACCAGGGTCATATACAATCCATTGCATGCATGTGTCAATTTTTTGTCGACTAAAATGTTTATCAAAGTGAAGGCTCTTGTTGCTTAACATTTTAAATCGTGCAAATATATCAAATCTGTTGAACATTTTATACAAATGCTACATGTTTGCTACATCAACACTTGTACCTTGATGCAGAACTTGCCAAATATGGTCTTAGCCCCCCCTCCCTCATGCAGATTTTCAATACATAGCAGGTAACTGAAAACTTTTTTATTCTTCCTTAAATTCATTCAGGTTCAGCTTATTGCAATTTATTTTGTCTTTGATCCCTTAGCACAAGGGATTAAATTTTCAGTGACCAAGTGTCAACACTTTCAGCATTTAGGATTGATTTATGACTGATTTCACCAGCCAGTCTTCATTTTCATCCATTATAAACATAACCTATTTCCAAAGGCATCAACTGGCATATAGAACACAGAGAATGAATTAGTAACAATGAACTAAACATTGGGACATCCATTCTTCATGGTATGGCTACCCATTTCTAATATCATTTGGCTTTATGAGGGTTAATCTATCCTCCAAAGTACATTCAGAGTAAGGGTATCTTATAAGAGTTTACTCACAATCTACAAAATGTTTGTTTACAACATAGTTGCTGTTGTGGTTGGGGACAGCTTCCAGAACCAATTTTAAGTCATGCCTTATTGCACATTTCAAATGCACTGTAGACATTAGCCCTTCCTGAGAGGAGACAAGGGTGAAATCACTACTTTGCATACAGAGGGCTGCTTCTAAAAGCAGGACTTTGATGTCACCCAAGAATGCTTTAAATGATGGGAGAGGGTTCCATAATGGGTGGAGCTACAATCAGCTGACAATCTCTGACCTAGCTGAACCAATCAGAAACTTCAGGGCTCACACAGTAATTTTGGATTGCAAAAATCCTTATCCTCCCATCCAAGCTTCAAAAATGCAGGTCCACAATTTAAAGTCACAGAAAATGTACATTTTAAATTTTACGTTTCAGTACATTATATTTGGTTCACTGCAAATAGGAAAATATTTAAGGCCCATTCCAATTCCAGAAAATAATGTCTATTATATATACAGAAACAGCCCTCCTTTACTGGGGAGAGGGTAATGGTTAGGGAAGGCTGCTTTTTATGGTCTGGCCTAAAGCTGATGGGAATGAAAAAGTGTCAGTAACCTCCTTCCTCTCAGTAACACGTAAAGCTGAGCCCCAATTGTCTGTTCATCCTGACAAGCTTTACAAGCTACCGAGTCACTGAAGACTTCCTGTCAATATCACCTGGGGGCGTTAATGTGGCTCTACTGTGTCCACTGCTGAGTGCACTGAAGGGAACAGTGGAACAGTGCTTCTCACAAACAACTAGTTGAACATGCAAACACTCAGATTACAGGGTAGTATAATGGTTAGGGCCCTGGGCTTATAATTCAGATCTTTAAGGTTTGGTTCCTAGCTAGGCACTGCTATTGTAATCTTCAGCAAGGTACTTTACCATTTTTTTTTCTGCTGGATATTTACTAAAGCAATTAATGTAAACTCAGTTGCTCTGGATATGAGCACCTGCAAAATGTTATGTAAATGTAACTTCAGCCATTTAAAAGTGTGCTGTCACTGGCTGTGGGTTGTGCAGCTGTAGCTTCATGTAAGTTAATGTTTGAAAATGAATGGCTTCAGGTCACTTCATAGCTTGTTAAGCCTGTTAGTGTGAACACAGTTAGGATGGAGTGCACACCTGCAGGTGCATAGGTCCCAGGCCTTTGAGAATTACAACACACTAAAATCAAAAATCAATCGAAATGCCCACCACTTTCATTTCAGTTTTACATACCTAAGGGCTACAAATGGCATTCTCCAATGGCTGTTTGGCTTCAGCGCACCTCTTGCTGCCATAAAATACTGACTCAATCATGAGACATTAATTTCTTAAAGCAAATTACCTGCAATATTTAATTATAGCGACAGACCTGTTAAAATTAGGAGAGGATCTGACCATTGGTGTAGTCTATAAATAACTGGTGAAACAAAATTACCAAAATTATTCAAAATGATCCGAGGACTCAAAGGGCATAATCAGTACTTTTCAGCTGATCATGCATTAACGCTCTGAACATGGCCTGATATAGGATAATGACAGGGCCAGCAGAGAAGATTGTTACACCATTACAACAACATACAACAGACCTCCAAATCATTGCTAATACAGAGGCAGCCACAGGACTCTGTAAAACCATCAATAAATTCTTACATTACTGCTTAATATGACAATACAGTTATTTCATGAATTATTTGTAATTTAATTTTCAAAAAATGGAAGATTCTGCAAAGTCACTATTTGCAAATGAATCCTAGGGACAGAGGTCACTATGTGAAGCACATAGTGAAAGAAAGGTGCTGACAGACATGCATTGTATATGCTGTACCAGGATCAGCTGAAATCTGTGGGAATAGGGTTAGGGTTACATCCGGTCCTGCATCAGTTTTTGGTGGCCAAAAATTCAGAGCCTGATATGTGTACATGGGCAGTGACACAATTTGCTGGTCTGGGATCAGTTTCTGCTTTTGGAATATTACAATAAACAATTTAGGGTTGGGATTTAGACTGGGGTGATAAACAGCTTTGTGTTTATTTTACCTGGACCCATTCATCATAACTCATGACTTCATAGAGGAGGAAGTGCAAAAGGCCTCTCACTCGTTCTCTCGTGTGTGGGGGTGGGGAACAGATACAGCCCGAGAGATTGACAGGAGGCACTGGTCTGGTCACATGTGCGTACGTTCCATCGGTGGGGAAAAAAAGGACCACAATGACGACGCCGGTCGATTTGCAGAAAACTATGACAGGAGAGAGAAGTGCTGCAATAACCACCATGATCACTGACTGCAAGGCGCTTGGCAAAAGACAACAAACTCTGCACTACTCTGCTGAGGAGGTGCTGTTGTAGTGGTAATCATGTTTCTACACTCCATTTGTGTCACATTACTGTATTATCCAAAGTGTCCTGCTATTTCGGCTACAGATTCCCACAGCAAATACAGCAGCTGTTTCAGGCCAGGCTCTTCTGACACATCCTCATTCACAGCCAGCCTGAGGACACCCAGCTGCCCCCTATCTTCAGTTATCCAGAAGACTTGCACTATACAACTATACATTCTGTTTTAAAATGGAATACAGCACTGAAACTGTGTACTGGGCCCTGGGGGGGGGGGGGGGGCTATGCATGTCATGGGAACCATGTGCCTGCAGCAAGCAGGCAAAACACTCGGGCTGGACAGCCAAACAAAGGTTTTTCAAAGACAGAGGTGCAACAGACATGGCCAAAGCCAGATGCGTCACAAGTAGGGCCTGTCCGTTAAAATGCTGGTTTTGAGTTGGGTGGTTAGTGGAGCACTTTTCACTGTCTTGCAGAGGTGCTTTGGCTGGTCTATATATGGAGGCCTCACTTCCACATGCCCTTCCTCCCCCTGCTGATCTCAGATCAGTGCTCAACACCGACAGGCAGCGCAGGCCAGTCAATGGTCACTTATGTGAGATTAGCTTGGGTTCAGTCTAACGGCTTGGAGCATGGGCCATGCATAGGTGACCCAGGTGGTCTATGCCTTCACCCTGCCATGATTGGCTGATTCAGAGCCTTTCCCCTGCCAGGATTGGCTGATGGAAGTGTTAGGGGCGGGGATGGGGAGGGGGTGAAAACCAATCCTGCTTTTGTCCACATCGTCTGGAGAGTAGCGAGCAAGTGCCGCGGCGCTCCGCTCTTTTGCAGCTCTGCTCCGGCTCCAGACACAGAGGGAAAAAAGGTGTTGTGGGCAGATCCAAGTTCCACTCACTGCCCTCTGTATTCAGCAATGAGTTCCCAGAAAAGGAGAACCCAACCTCCACCTCTGCATTTAAGGCCAATGGGTGTTATATGCTGTTTGTCCGAGGGGGTCGTGGGGCAGGAGAAGGGGCACTGTTGCGGTTAGGGGGCGGGGGGAGGCCGTACTCTCTCCAGGAAGGACTGGACAGCGGGCACAGAGAGGATGGCCCTTCCCACGCCCCCTCCTGCCCGGTAGCAGGCATATCCCAGCATTCCCAGCACCGCCCCCTTAAGGACTGTCCGTAACACCCAGCCCAGTCGGGAGGGTGGAGCCACACTGCAGCAAAGACAGGACAGAAGGGCAGTATGTTACATTACAATCCACCAACTACTACAACACAGTATGTTACATTACAATCCACCAACTACTACAACACAGTATGTTACATTACAATCCACCAACTACTACAACACAGTATGTTACATTACAATCCACCAACTACTACAACACAGTATGTTACATTACAATCCACTAACTACTACAACACAGTGTGTTACCTTACAATCCACTAACTACTACAACACAGTGTGTTACCTTACAATCCACTAACTACTACAACACAGTGTGTTACATTACAATCCACTAACTACTACAACACAGTATTTTACATTACAATCCACCAACTACTACAACACAGTGTGTTACATTACAATCCACTAACTACTACAATGCTGTGCAGAGGATGAGGAACTAGAATAAGCGGGTCCTCTGTCAGTTCTGTCAAACAGTGCACTGTTATTAAATCTACTACCACATTACTGGTAAACAGGGATTAGAGGGCAATAAGAAAGTACTGCATAAAATCTTCGTATTTAATATTACAGTCCTGAGTTTTAAATACATACACAGTTAATCCACACAGTTTTTCCACAGCACCCCAGGTCAGTTGTGAAATGATCTTGGCTGTGCATTCTATGTATATGAAATTTTGAATACTTGTCTTTAAACGTGTTTGGATGAACATGGTCCAGTGTATCTGGACTTGCATGAGAAATTGAACAGCTTCTTACTCCCTCACAGCTTTAGAGTTGTGCTCTCCGGCAGTTCCACTGTGTTATAACTATGTTTAAACTCCAGCTATGTGCATTGCAACTGAAAATTCAAACCATAGTACTGTGTACTATGATCCATACACCATAAGGTTATTAGGTTAGTGTTTTTGTTCAGCAGTGTAAGAGGCGAATGTCTGTGTCTAAAGGGAGGGGGTTTCCAGACAGCACACCTCATGATCTCCTGGATGTTGAGCTGCTTGTCCCAGTTTCTCTCGATTCCAGGAACGTGCCCCATCCCAACCACTCCCACCACTACCGCAGGCACTTCTGCAAGAGATCGAGGGGAAAGAAGCTTCTAGAAGGGACACCATGAATTTGACAGTTTCAAGAAGAAGCTCTTTTCTGTTTTCTGTTATGTTAGTGGGAACCACCTTTGTCATTGAGATGTTAAGTCAGGGTAGCAGTTTGGTTACCTCTCAGGTAGCTGCTACCTAACGTAGCACTAAAATAGCCAATAGTAACGTTTGGTAGATAGCAAGCCAGCTGTAATATCCAACATGAACTTGTAGTGAGTTAGCCACCAATTAGCCAGTTAACTACCTTGGTAGATATCTTTGATCAAGCAAGTTAACATCAGAATTAACAGCAGCCATGCTGAAAACTTTTTTTATGATACAAATATCTTATGTAATGTGGATTTTCAGATGTGTTTTTCATCTGAAAGGTAGCTACAAACAAGGAGATCCAGTGAAGAGAAATAGTTCAGCAGGAGCTAAAATGATGAATCAGTTTAGATAGTTTAATCTGAGAATGGTTTCGTCCATATGATAGCTGAGATGCAAGAATGCAGGGCTAGACATGCATGGATATAATTACAATGTAATGGAAGAAATAGGAAAGGCGAAGTACCCACTCTGAGAGTTAGGGGGCGCCTCCACACATCGCGCAGCCTGGCGAAGTGTGTGCGTGAGGTAGATGTCTCTCTCAGCCACAATGGTGCGGTGGAGTGCTGGGAACTCTCCAATCATCTCCGACATGGTCTGCTCCAACAGGTCTTTCTGTTTGCACTTCTCCACATCCTCCTTACTAAGACGCACATGCACATGTAAATGCAAGTGCATGCATGCGGGCACACAAACACGCACACGCACACAAACACACACGCGCGCGCGCGCGCACACACTGACCTGTCATGGGATAACACTGGAAAATGTCTGCCTATCTGCAGGCATTTGGATTGTGGTACATCAAATAGCATTGGTGTTTAGCATCTGTGTTTAGCAGTGTCACACATTGCTGCCATTCCACTGTGCGTTTCTGTCGTGAGTCGCAGAATTTATCTGTTCTGCTGCCATAACTCCACAATCATTTCGCATGCTGTGCTGAACTGCAAATTATAATTAATTGATTTGAATGAATTTGTCACTCAGCTCTACAAGAAACCTTTTCTATAAACCAGTTGTGCAGCTTTATCATCAACATTATTTGTAAATCGCAGCCATATTACAATTTTCACAATCAATCGTATTGTGTGTTCAGCAGAAACCGTGGCTGTAGTTGACCCTTCCAGAGCATTCAAGCGGACCAAGCAAAGGACAGATAATGACAAGCAAGGAAGAGCGAATGTGTGCTGAGGAGTGGTAGGGGTAGGGCTGGGGAGTACCTGATTGGGTCAGACAGGAAGCACAGCCCCCATGCCAGCCGGGCCTTCTGCCATAGGCTGAGAGCTGCAATGGCACGTTTGAAGGTAACTGCGATTGGCCGGTCACCCAGGTGGAACTTGCAGAAGGGAACCCGACCAGCCTAGGGGGACAATAATGTATGTGCTTTTGTGAATTACTCTTGACTTCAAAACAAACACAGTGGGCGAAATACCCATGTAACCCATAAAAATACATGCCTGCAAACAAATATTGTAATGACAGGCATACTCATTTGAATGCTTCAAGACTTAATTACACACACAAAAACACGACGTACATACATCGGTTACCAACACTTAATAGAGAATTGATCCATAGTCCAATTCAGCTTTACAAAAATTTCTTGACCGTTTCTTCAACATTTTAACACTCTCTCACACACATTTACAGAGACAAACACACACTCAGAGAGGCACACACAGATGGACACACACACACTCACAAACATACACAGATGATCACACACACACACACACACATATACACTCTCACAGAGACACATGCAGATGGACACACACAAACACACAGATGGCAGCGTGCACACACCTCTCTGAAGGCCTCCCTGAACTCTCCCCCAGGGGCCATGCCAAGCTGTTCAGTGATGTGGGCCGATACCTTCAGCAGGAGAATCTGCATTAGCCCTGACATCACTCCATTCTGACAGAGAGAGGGACAAAAAGGACAGTGTGAGCAATGGAATGAGTACAATTCTGAGTGTACTGTCAGCCTTTAGCCTTCAAATCAGGTCTTTACTAGCATGGTGCTTTTTTGTATCAACAGTATCACTGACTGCAATCAACCCTTCATTAGCAGTGAGTTTTGATATTGCAAAGCGTATCTCAAACTTTTCATTTGCAGCAATTTGTTTTGGCATTACATAGCTGGTCTGTATCAGCTGTTGATATTTTGATAGTGCTGCAGGAAGCCAGCTCTTCATTAGCAGCACCGTTAAAAGTGACGGTGAGGCTGACTCCAGGACCCACCTGTCTAATGGCCTGCTGCACCTTCTCCAGATTGATGTCCTTGGCTTCCTTCAGCAGAGTGGTTTCATCCATCTTCAGCATGGACACCCTGTACTGGCAGAGCTCCACTACCACCACATCTGGCTGCACAGCACGGATGGTCTACCAGAGGGAGAGGCCATGACACCAGGGAACCACTGACACCAGGGAACCACTGACACCAGGGAACCACTGACACCAGGGAACCAATCACTGACACCAGGGAATCAATCACTGACACCAGGGAATCAATCACTGACACCAGGGAATCAATGACACCAGGGAATCAATGACACCAGGGAATCAATGACACCAGGGAATCACTGACCTTAATATCCATTTATGCATACAAGATGCAACAAACTACATCACAACCTTGGATTTATAATGTTGGTCTTAGCTGCTAGATTTCAGGAGGCTTCCCACGGCATAGAGGGACCTATCCCCCTGTTATCCAACCCTAACCCTAACATTATCTAACCCTAAAGCTCACCGTTATCCAACCCTAACCCTAACATTATCTAACCCTAAACCTCACCGTTATCTAACCCTAACCCATCCTCACCATTATCCAACCCTAACCCTAACATTATCTAACCCTAAACCTCACCGTTATGTAGCCCTAACCCTAACATTTTCTAACCCTAAACCTCACCGTTATCCAACCCTAACCCTAACATTATCTAACCCTAAACCTCACCGTTATCCAACCCTAACCCTAACATTATCTAACCCTAAACCTCACCGTTATCCAACCCTAACCCATCCTCACCGTTATCCAACCCTAACCCTAACATTATCTAACCCTAAACCTCACCGTTATCCAACCCTAACCCTAACATTATCTAACCCTAAACCTCACCGTTATCTAGCCCTAACCCTAACATTATCTAACCCTAAACCTCACCGTTATCCAACCCTAACCCATCCTCACCGTTATCTAACCCTAACCCTAACATTATCTAACCCTAAACCTCACTGTTATCCAACCCTAACCCACCCTCACCGTTATCTAACCCTAACATTATCTAACCCTAAACCTCACTGTTATCCAACCCTAACCCAGCCTCACCGTTATCTAACCCTAACATTATCTAACCCTAAACCTCACCATTATCTGACCCTAACCCATCCTCACCATTATCTAACCCTAACATTATCTAACCCTAAACCTCACCGTTATCTAACCCTAACCCATCCTCACCGTGGCGACGTCGTGCTTGCTGCTGTCGCTGAAGTGCGCAGTGCCCACAAGGTACACTCGACTGCCGTCGGGAGCAGTGAGGACTGAGACCGTTTCGGGCAGGGTTGGCGAAGACTGGCGTCGCTGGGCCCTCACCTGCCACAGGAGCTCAACTGCTTGGGCATCCGCTGCAGGGAGGGCCACAGGAAACAACAAATATGGCTGTTTTTACCCATTTTCCCCAAAAAATCAGATATCACTAGTGTCTGAAATGAAAATACATTCATGTCCTACAGTCAGTAGAGTATTCAACTACACCAAGCCTGGACTGGAACACTCAAAGAGGCTCTGCCTACATTACCTGACCAAGCAATCAATCGAGTACTGTCAATTCTCAGTGGAAAAAATACTTCCTGTATTTCCCTTAATTTCATCTCTTCCAACTTAAATATGTGGACAAAACTCAAATACAAGAGATTTTGAAGTTCATCCTGCTAAGCCCTTTCTTGAATTCTAAATCCTCAATGGAATTCTCCCAAAGTATACTTTCCCTGATCTTGGTTTTATTCAATTCTTTGTCAACCCCTGGCAAAAGAGGAAATAAAATGGGAGTCGGTCACAGGATTCGCTTCCTATCCACACAACACTGACCATGTGACCAAACATGTGACTTGGCCTCAGTGACATCCCTGTGTACAAGTAAAACTGTGGAAAGTAAATTTTAGTACAGTCTGTTATCCAAATAGAATGAACCTGTACCTAGAAAGGATCTCCTCCAGTGAGGTTACCTTATTTAATTCATATTTCAGGAATAATTTTCCATAAATGTTAGTCTTCCAGAGAGCTATATTTCCATTATATTTCATAATATATTACATAAACAGCTGAATGCCATTTATTGTTAAAGAGACAGTGAGAGGGAGACACAAACATGAGACTGTCAGAGTCTACACTGTCACTCTGCTCCGCTCACTCAGCTGGACAAGACACTTATGAAGGTAAAACAGCACCAAAAGACCAACATGTCTGAGAGTGAATCCGTGAATACATGGCACCTTCCTTTCATTCACTCTCTTGCTCGCTCGCTCACTCATTAACTCACTAGTTCAACACTCACTCGCTCGCTCACTCGCTCACTAATGGAGAGAGGACTCACAGAGGCCTGGAGGAAGACTAGGCAGTGTATCATCTTCAGAGGGACCCACAGAATCCTCCTAAAAGGCCAGACAGGGAGAGGAATCACCGCAGTGATCTAGAAACCCTGCATGAGGCTGTTAGTGCTGAAAACAAACCTCATCAAACTGCATTTTGGCCCATTTAAACAACAACTCTGAGCATATAGCGAGAGGTTGATAGAATAAATGGTTAAACTAATGTGCCTATACTTGTTCTGGCACCACTAAAGCACATACAGATACGCTGTTAGTAGGTGTGACTATGATGGACGGCCACAGCACAAACACTGAATCTCCTCTGCCTGGTGTATAAGAGAAATTCCAGCCTGTTGCTCATAAGACCACTACATAGGTACAGCTTTCAGGGTTTTGAATATACACTGATATTCATTAAATTCATTAGTTCCCTTAAACTAGTCCCTTTCAAGTCATGCTTTTAATTAAAACTTTGATTGGTTTACAAGCACTCATTTGAGAGGACCAGCTATCAAAACACCACCCCCTTCCATTTCTCTCCCTTTTACCTCTGAATTGTTTCCCTGGTCCATGGTCGAGTCTGTGGATACGAGTCAGCTTTGCTCCAAGTTTTGTGACTGAAACAAAGACTTGACAAAATCAGTGGCAGAACTCTCACAACTAATGTATCAGCAGCAACCACACCATGACCAGCTCTTAATTTTGCTCATTTCTACTATGTTTTAAGTCAAAGCACATCGGTGAAACAATCAGAAGGTTGTCTTTGTGATATACAGGGCAACACTGGCTTCAGCCTCGAAGGGAAGGCCAATCACATATCGTATGCGGCATTACCGGGGTGCCACAATTAATGTTACACCACAAAGAATGTAGTCCGATACACAAAACATTGGAAGGTTTCAAACTGTGTGCATTTAATTGACATTTGACCGCTTTGTCCATGACAAGTATATAAATACAGTATTTACTTTTTAGGTAAACGCTAATTCATGTCGTTTCCTCGACCGGATCCTGAGCCGTACATACTTCCGCTTGCACTGAGCGGCGTGAACTTCACTGGTCCCGGTTATACATTACAACACACCATTACAGAGACGTGACAAAGTTAATTACGCTAGTCCTGAGTCATTGTTAAAATCATCCACCTCCATACTGGCATGATCAGGATTAAACTTGAATTTGTACAGGAACAGTTACGGTATTGAGGTAGGAAACAGAAAAGGAAAAATGGATGAGTTTTTAGTGGTTAACAATCTGGCGTTAGCCATTTAACATGACGTGGATTGGAGCTTGAAGGCCCGCTCATATTTTGTAGCGATAGTTATCGCTAACTGATTCGGCAGAGGGATAATTCACTCTAAAGCAAAGACATTCTGCATTCAAGCTGACAAACAACCCAGCAAACGCATTAACACTGTTATAAGTGAAAAGAAAAACTGGACTTCAATACAAGCAACTTCTCTATCATGACATGACTAACGTTAGACAGGGGGATGCACGGCCAGGATATGAATGTTAGCTTATCAGACACTTAGGCCTACCTGACAGCTGATTGAGGATTTTTGTCTTACTTTAATTGTAAGTCAAATGCTATGTAGCAAGACTCCTGGTACATTTCATGTTAAGAGCTGTTGAATTCACGTTCTCACTTCGGTTGCCAAAGATTTTCCGTTTGGGTTGATCCCCACGTTGTTAGCACACTGCTAGCATTTACATTGGCTAGGCAACGCTTACTACATGTCTCACTAGCTATTGCTAGCTATCTAACATTATGAAACTGATCAATCTAGCAATAGTATTTTACAGATATAGCTATGTACTGCACAAACTAAAGAAAAATCAGTTAGACTAGAGCCAACGGTTGATACCTACCGATAACTAAACGTTCAAAAATATCACATATCACTGTAAATGTCGTTATTAATGATACATCTGTGTGAAGGCAACTTAGCGACAGCTAGCGAACTGGCTAAGTTTGATGGCCAATGTTGAATACACACGGAATACTTTATACACAGTTATACTTTAACCGAACAGGCTAGCCCAGTAGCAAATCTGTGTCTCCGTTCAGCGTTTCTTCTGGAATGCATAGCGATGGCCAAATATCGTTGTGTTATCGAGGAAAGTTTGGTCATGTTAACTTTGTCATAGACAACGACACCTCGTCGTCACCGCAGTAGCCAGTGTGTCTGCTAAGTTTTTACGATGGCTAGTTTGCCCAAAGATGCACGATTAGCTACAGAACCACACAATCCAATCCCTCGATTGCAGCTGTGTAAATCATAATGAAGTCGCAAATTAAAAAGAAAACAATGCCTTATTCCGAATTCATAATTTACGTTAAACGACATGTCAAGCGAAATATGCAACGATAACAAAACCCCACTCACATATCCACCTCACCTGCTCGCTTACACTTCGCTCCCGTGTTCGGCAACCTCTTCTTCTTCTAATCTTCTAATGACGGCAGGATCAGCGCATTGCTGCCTCTCATCGGTTCGGAGGAGCCTCGCTCTTCTTTCACACTGTATATCCAAACCCTGGGATACAGAGCCACCTGGGACTGCAATTCACCATTTGTTTTTCTGGCTGTAAGAAGTACTGTTTCAATGCTCATATAGTGAATGGTGTGGTTGTACTTCATGAGTGTGTTCAATTCAGTTCAGCTCAGCTCAACTGTATTGTCATTATATTGTGCTCAGTTCATGTGGACTAAAACAGAGGCAAACAGTGAAAAAGGAAATGACAGAATAAATCAAATTCAAAATGAGATTATTCAATATACTGTATCTTTGAAAAACCAAATAAACCTTTATTATAAATAATGCAGTATGACAGAACTGCAAACACTAAGAAAGCAGTAAATTTGAAGTATGAGCAGATCTGAGGTAGAGGTTAATAGTGTAAATATATAAGCAGTATTAGACTGTCAGTGTAAGCATGCAAAACAGTGCATGGAGAGACATGGGCAGAGGCAGATTCACAGAGTCACATTTATTCAGCTGGGAAAAAAAGCTATCCTGCACCTGGTGGTGTGAGCTTGAATACAAGGGGGTGTTGGAGAGCAGACTGTAGCAGGGATGGGTAGGGTCTCTGGGGAGCGGACTGTAGCAGGGATGGGTAGGGTCTCTGGGGAGCGGACTGTAGCAGGGATAGGTAGGGTCTCTGTGGAGCGGACTGTAGCAGGGATGGGTAGGGTCTCTGTGGAGCGGACTGTAGCAGGGATGGGTAGGGTCTCTGGGGAGCGGACTGTAGCAGGGATAGGTAGGGTCTCTGTGGAGCGGACTGTAGCAGGGATGGGTAGGGTCTCTGGGGTCTCTGGGGAGCGGACTGTAGCAGGGATGGGTAGGGTCTCTGGCGAGCGGACTGTAGCAGGGATGGGTAGGGTCTCTGGGGAGCGGACTGTAGCAGGGATGGGTAGGGTCTCTGTGGAGCGGACTGTAGCAGGGATGGGTAGGGTCTCTGGGGTCTCTGGGGAGCGGACTGTAGCAGGGATAGGTAGGGTCTCTGTGGAGCGGACTGTAGCAGGGATGGGTAGGGTCTCTGGGGAGCGGACTGTAGCAGGGATGGGTAGGGTCTCTGGGGAGCGGACTGTAGCAGGGATGGGTAGGGTCTCTAGGGAGCGGACTGTAGCAGGGATGGGTAGGGTCTCTGGGGAGCGGACTGTAGCAGGGATGGGTAGGGTCTCTGGGGAGCGGACTGTAGCAGGGATGGGTAGGGTCTCTGGGGAGCGGATTGTAGCAGGGATGGGTAGGGTCTCTGGGGAGCGGACTGTAGCAGGGATGGGTAGGGTCTCTGGGGAGCGGACTGTAGCAGGGATGGGTAGGGTCTGTAGCTGAGTAGTAGAAACTTGTACAGTTCGGGGGCGGGGGGGGGGAAACTGTCTGGACCAGTCTCTCAGAACACACTGCATTACAGCAGCCACCAGGACCAGCTGCCCTGTGTGTGCACACTATCTCTGCCCTTGCATGTGCATTGGAGCCCCTTACACCATACGCAGGCACCTTCTTTACCCTTTATATTGCTATATATGAACACCAGCCATCCAGGGAGAAAGGGTTCACAGCAGGATTTTAAACCCACAACCTTCTGGTTACAGCTTATTCCTTTGCTGAAATGACCTTTGGCTGATGAGTCATTGTAATGCTATCATTCTGTCATAATTGTGCCCACCTCAGTCTTTCTGAAGGGAAATGGGGACCCAGATTTAACAGCCCTGACAGACTGGAGTACCTCTGTCCAGGGCTGTGTTCCAATACTTTTTCTCGTCTCCTCCTCCACTCGTTTCCTCCCCTCCTTTCCTACCCCGGAAATCTGCCAGAAATATGTGGAGGAAAGGAGAGGAGGAAACAAGTGGAGGAAAGGAGGAGATGAATCGAAAATTGGAAAGGCTAATCCGATTCACCCGTCATCAAAGTCGACGTTGGCCCTTTTCATGCATTAAAATATGGATGTCAGTTACTCGCATTCTGCTCTTGATGTAACATAAAAAAATTGTACAAGGAATAAATAAACCTACTGCAAAATAACCTCACTCAATTTTACATTGGTAAAATGACCATTCTTATCTGAAAAACGTGAATACATCGCGTCAATGTGGTTATGTTCGAAAACGCAAAACAGAAGTTTTCCCATTAATGTAAATTATCTGATTACTGTTTACTGTTCTGGTACTTATACTTTAGTGTTGGTAAATCCCTTGTCATGTTTTAGAACTTTTTGATGGTGAAATATTCAGTGGGATGATCTTTTAATGACTGGTCACGAGCACAATGATGTCAACCAGAAATGTGAAAAGACTCCCGTGGTAGGATACATCGATGTATCCTTCGTTTGGAGGAAAGGAGGAAACGAGAAAGGAGGAGGCGAGATTTTGTTTTGGAACAGTGAAGGGAAAGAGGATACAATCATTTCCCGAGGCACGGAGGAAAGGAGGGGAGGAAAGGAGGAGACAATTTTGAGTATTGGAACGCAGCCCAGGTGTCTGTCCTGCTTAGGGCTTCAGGAAGTGCTACAGCGTGCATTTCGGTTTGCCCTTTTACTGTCACAGGGATGAACAGACCATGACAGCAAAGAGGTGTGACTGTCATCACTGAAAGAAAATCTGTTCTTTTATTGGCCAAAAACAGCCCAGATAAAAGTAAGACTTACCATTTATTTTACTGAATTATCTGGGCTGGGGTGAGAGGATGAGAGACTTGGACAAGGCATTTTTAGAGATGGGTGTGCACGACATACAAATCCTTCCCCAAATGTACGTGGTCAGGCAGGCAGACTGTGACAGAGCTAATAATGACATACATACACTTTCTAGTTTGGGACTGTACAGGTTCATGTCTACTGATGATACAGCGTGCAGGGCTGCTTTCACTCACCTCTTAGGAAACACACCGATTCCCTCTTCCTGCATAGTGGACATGGTGTCTCTGTAGCAGCGTGCAGGGCTGCTTTCACTCACCTCTTAGGAAACACACCGATTCCCTCTTCCTGCATAGTGGACATGGTGTCTCTGTAGCAGCGTGCAGGGCTGCTTTCACTCACCTCTTAGGAAACACACCGATTCCCTCTTCCTGCATAGTGGACATGGTGTCTCTGTAGCAGCGTGCAGGGCTGCTTTCACTCACCTCTTAGGAAACACACCGATTCCCTCTTCCTGCATAGTGGACATGGTGTCTCTGTAGCAGCGTGCAGGGCTGCTTTCACTCACCTCTTAGGAAACACACCGATTCCCTCTTCCTGCATAGTAGACATGGTGTCTCTGTAGCAGCGTGCAGGGCTGCTTTCACTCACCTCTTAGGAAACACACCGATTCCCTCTTCCTGCATAGTGGACATGGTGTCTCTGTAGCAGCGTGCAGGGCTGCTTTCACTCACCTCTTAGGAAACACACCGATTCCCTCTTCCTGCATAGTGGACATGGTGTCTCTGTAGCAGCGTGCAGGGCTGCTTTCACTCACCTCTTAGGAAACACACCGATTCCCTCTTCCTGCATAGTGGACATGGTGTCTCTGTAGCAGCGTGCAGGGCTGCTTTCACTCACCTCTTAGGAAACACACCGATTCCCTCTTCCTGCATAGTAGACATGGTGTCTCTGTAGCAGCGTGCAGGGCTGCTTTCACTCACCTCTTAGGAAACACACCGATTCCCTCTTCCTGCATAGTGGACATGGTGTCTCTGTAGCAGCGTGCAGGGCTGCTTTCACTCACCTCTTAGGAAACACACCGATTCCCTCTTCCTGCATAGTGGACATGGTGTCTCTGTAGCAGCGTGCAGGGCTGCTTTCACTCACCTCTTAGGAAACACACCGATTCCCTCTTCCTGCATAGTGGACATGGTGTCTCTGTAGCAGCGTGCAGGGCTGCTTTCACTCACCTCTTAGGAAACACACCGATTCCCTCTTCCTGCATAGTGGACATGGTGTCTCTGTAGCAGCGTGCAGGGCTGCTTTCACTCACCTCTTAGGAAACACACCGATTCCCTCTTCCTGCATAGTGGACATGGTGTCTCTGTAGCAGCGTGCAGGGCTGCTTTCACTCACCTCTTAGGAAACACACCGATTCCCTCTTCCTGCATAGTGGACATGGTGTCGACAAAAAATGACCTGGTATGCACAGCAATAAGCTGTGAGGATTTTTGTACCAGACCAAATAAGGAAGAGTAAACTTTTTATACAAGAAAACATAACCAAGAGAGGCAAGAAGTACAGACAACAACACCAGTCCCTTCAGCACAGTCTTTATATTTGACTTTCATTGGTGTGCCTCTCTTCTAAGAAGACAAGCGCTCAGTAAGAATGTGCCCAATTTCCCTCCAAAGAAACTCAATAAAACACACTTTAACTGCAATACAAAGAAGAGGGAAAAATAAACGGCCAATTTTACAATTTCATTTTAACTTACAAAGTTTTTTCTCTTTCGGTAATTAAAAGGTCCATATGTCAGTCACCCCAATATTTGCGCAGGATGGCCACATCAGCATGAATAAGGCTTATGTTCAAAACCCCAACACCAAGTCATGATTGAAAAAGGACTTTCCACCAACACGGAAAATCAGATCGACATGTAAGGAATGTTTACAACCAATCTAATCACATTTTAGACACTTCCTCATAAATCAGAACGAGTTAAATCGGGCAGACGGGCAATGTAAAGTTAGTCCCCCCCCCCCCGCAGTTCCAGCCAGCCAGGGCCTTGTGCTTCCGGGGTCCGGACCCGCAGTGAGCCAGCCAGGTGTGTTCGATCACTCCCCCCCCCCACCCCCGCTCTCCTCAGCACTCCTCTTTCACGTACATTTGATCGTCTAAATCTGACTCCAGATGCTCCAGCCTATCAGTTTGCCCACTCATGATTTCATCTGGGGTTTTCATAAACCTGGAATAAACAAGGAAAATGTAAAAATATGAATCTGCACTGGTCCTCTCTTCAGCCCCACGTTTGATGTGTAGAAATGAACCCCAAGAACAGCTTCATTTGGACTGAGCATCACCCTTTATTTGGCTGGCTGGTGAAATGAGGCTTTCATTTAGGGAAACCATGCACTTCCAAGGGTTCAGCTCTTATCTGTTTTCATTACACATCATCTCGGTGCATAAATTAAGTAGTCCTTGTTTCTTAATGTGTCATCACTTAATTTGTTCTTTATAATTGCTGTCTTATTATCTGTTAGGGACACAGAGGGACACTTGTAGGAGTGATGCTGTAATGATTCATGAAGTTAAAGTTTATCTCGGCTTGGAGCACACCAGGCTGGGACTGCAAGCAGTGGGAGCATCTCGAAAATGAGCAAACCTTTAAGCAAGAGTCCTGCTTAAAGGCTAGTATTTCTTATTGTTATTTCTTGTTTTTTTTTTTATTGTTCTTTTCCTGCTGTTATTTGGTAGCAAAGATACTGCCACCCCTCCCCCCTTACCTGAACAGCAGTCTCTGTCCTGGCTCTTTCCGGATTATGTTCAGTTTGTAGTAGTGCCTCAGCGCCCGGGACATCTTTTCATACGTCATGTTGGTCCTGTTCTGGAGTTTAAAAACAGTACATTTAATAATTATAATCAGGTCTCAAAGCGTGCAGTGGGTCAAGACAATATTTTCAGACAGTCTCCCACTTTTTAAATTGTTAATAAAAAAGATTTTTAATGGAAATTTTGCCATATTTTCATATGAAATCTGCAGCTTTAAGATAATCCCCCAGATGCCACTGGTAGAAACAGGACATTCATTTCATAATAAAAGTTCAACACAACCGAATAAATACAGCAAAACTGATCTAAAAAACCATACATGCTCAAAACGTTTGTCACTGGGTTTAACTTCAGCCGCAAATTTATTTACCCACGAAGGGCAATTGGTTACAAAATTATACTAGCTGCCCTTCCAAAATGCCAAACCAAAAATAAAGCAAATCAATTTTGTCCATTGATTGGTTGGTATTTAATTCCAAATTTTTGTAAATGATGCACCGTAAGTGGCCTCCGCAAAGTGTAGACAGCATGGAGAGAGTTTTGGCATGTGCTGCATATGTGAGCTGCTCACAGGTGCTCAATGCACTGCCCTGCACAGCCCAGGGGCTGTGACCCCTCAGTGACCCCTGCACAGCCCGGGGCCTGTGACCCCTCAGTGACCCCTGCACAGCCCAGGGCAGTGACCCCTACAGGGTAGTTACCTTGTGATTGCCCCACAGACGAGCAAGGCCATTGGGATCCACGATCCGGAAAAGTTTTGTGTCCTTATCCTCCCAGCGGATGTAGCTCTCGTACCGGCTGTCCGACAGAAGCTGATACACATAGTCCCACAACAGCCTGCAGTCTGAACACAAAATGTATTACTGATTTCTTCTTTAGTTTTGCTGTACCACAAAGGATCAGTGTATTTTGCTACAGGGCCACCGTAAAAGCTGCTACGGCAAATAAAAAGTTCCAGTTTTTAAATTGTTAAATAAATGATCTCTGTAATTCTCCTGAAAAGTTGTGCATGCATACACAGATTCCAACAAAATCGCACGTGAGGCTATCATACACCAGGAAGTTTTCATCGGTGAACATCTTTATATCATAGGGTTTTTTACGCAATAACTCATTTTAATTCAAATTGTTTTTCAAATATGTATTACACATTACTACAAATTAATATCTAATATGCAATGGATGCAAAGCAGAATTGTTGGGTTTGGACCACTGCAGATGCAGCACTGCAGAGAACTGGTGGGGCCTGACTGCACGTGTGGGTCAGTTTTCATTCTGCTTGGCCTGACTGCGCATGTGGGTCAGTTTTCATTCTGCTTGGCCTGACTGCGCATGTGGGTCAGTTTTCATTCTGCTTGGCCTGACTGCGCATGTGGGTAGGTTTCATTCTGCTTGGCCTGACTGCGCATGTGGGTCAGTTTTCATTCTGCTTGGCCTGACTGCGCATGTGGGTCAGTTTTCATTCTGCTTGGCCTGACTGCGCATGTGGGTCAGTTTTCATTCTGCTTCAACATCACAGAATGCATTGTTTGGGTTCATGAGTTATAATATGGCTTGCAGTGGCACATGCACATAGCTTTGGAGCCTTAGTGATGCTGCATATGTACTCTGTGGTCTGGGAGTGCTGTTAGCCAGGTCTACTGCAACTGCTCACATTAATCAGGTGCACTTAAGTTCTCCCACTGTGTAGATGTTAGACCATCAGCAGTGGTGTCCGTATTCTGAGGGCTGCGATCCTCTCTTACCAGCTATCCGGCCCATGGGGAGGGCCGGGTCCTCAGGGGGCGAGACGGGCATCATGACGTGGTTGCGGTACAGAAGCTCCTCCCGCTGGTGGGGGGCCAGGTTCAGGCTGGGGCCCTTGGTCTCACGCCCATTCTCGAACGGCATGCGGGAGTGGCGGAATTCCACGGCCCCGCCCCGAGGGTTCAGCACCAGAGGGTGCATGATGGCACTGGGCATGAGCTGGATGACCCGCGGGCCTTCGGGCGGGCAGGGGCTGCCAGTGCGGGGCACCTCCAGGGGCGTGGCACAGCGCCCGTTCCCCCGCTCCGCCGGCGACACTGACAGCGGGTAGTGCTCCTCAGAGTGGTGGTTACTGTCAGGCAGCTGGGAGGCCACCTGAGGGGGGTCCTCACGGAGGAGGTGCAGCTCTGGGTGGGGGGAGTGGCGGGCTGGGACATGGGGGGAGCGGGGCCGGTGCCGCAGCTCGATGGTGGGGGTGTGGAGAGGGAGGGGCTCCGTACCTCGAGGGGTGCGCCGTACCGTTTCTGTAAGGAGAAATCACACAGAGGGGTTGAACTCCCTTAAGGCACTGTTCTGGGCAATGTGGAAGCTCTGTTTAGGTCTACGAATGGCAGTACCACACATTTCCAGCAAGTGCCACTATTCCTCTTTAAATCATGAAAACAACCAGACAAAATTACATGAGCCTTCTGATTAAAGGTGATGAAAAATGCAGGTGCTGACCTCTGTTGGCTGAGATGTGAACTTACACAGGAAATATATATGTGGAAATGAAGTAGCCCATGGGGTAGAGCCAGCTCCTCTGCAGAGCATTCTGGGTACAAAAACTATTTCACAGCACCAGCGATCCCTGTCAGTACAGTGAGGTCAGTTGTCTCAAGCTGGACTATAACTAAAAACAAGGAAGTCACAATTCATCAGTCAGAGTACCTAATCACTTCCCCATAAACACAGAGCAAATAAAGTACTCCTGGCTGTGGCTTGTTTAAAAACAAGAGTGTTTCCTTGTAGAACCGGTTTTCTTGTCAGCGCCCCACTACCGTTTCTCTGTTCTTTGGCTCTTGCTGAGTCACAGCTTGTGATTCTGTTTTCCGTGTTCCTCTACGACAAAGTCCGAAGTCCCACAACAGCACCAGGAAAACTGCCCTGAGCTTTGAGTCCACCCTGACATTGCTGTCCCATTTATGGAGGGTTATGTACATAAACACGCTTCCCTGCTTGGGCTCAGGCTAAATGAATAAAGTTTCTTAGCCACTGAACACAGACTGTCAGCAGCTACAAAATTTACTCTCAGTCTGCAGTCCCACTCATGACAGGAGACTGAAATGAGGGTGACCTTTTCTGGGATGCAATAGCCAAAGAAATTTGTACTTTATTACAGGGCTTGTTTGTAATTGTGGTTAAATCACATGAAAAGTTAGGCAGACCGCACACTGAGGCATCTACAGCGGGCCATGGCAGTGCACACCTGGCTGTAGGGACCCTGGGATAGCTCCAGCAGATACGCCTCTTTGTCAGGCAGATGTGGGGATTACAGTAACTACTTCTGGGAACATGATGCTGTCTGAGGTCCAGGTGCAGACTGATTCCCACTACGCCAAACTTAAGCCACTAAGCTGCAAACCTCCATCCAGACAATCCCTTAATGTTAATTCTGCCAGTCCATAAACCTGGGAAAGACGACTGAACATATTTGTTCAATTTGGAAGAGTTTCAACATGTGCATAAAATTCTGACTCTCAGATGGTCACATCAGTAAAAACCAAAATTCAAAGTTGGCAACCCTGCTATTTAGCTGGTGACACTAGTATATCAGAAGTGTGGTTTTATACTTTCACATTTTAGACAGTTTGTGTGATTTGTTTGTGTGAATCTGCACAAATCTCATCTGGCTTGATGAGATGAAATGGAACTATTAGTACAACAGCATGGCAGTACACTAGGGCTTGACAGAGATTCAGATATTTTACTTATCAAAATATTTGAAGTGTTTAAAGTGTTTGCTTTAACCACAGGAACATCAATAATCAAAACTCAAGAAAGACCTATATATTTGTAAAATATTAATGCCATACAATAATGTAAAAATACTATACATAGTATAAAATAAACAAAGTTTATGGAGGTTTGTTTTCAGCCATTCAGAATATGAAATAGTGACATCCTACAATAAGGCATGGAGGTCACCACAGGCTCTGAGACAGAGTCATTGTAAATAAGCAGTAAATCCTGAACTCTGCTCTTTGACGTGGGCCTAATTCAGTGTGTTAAGGCCTGACAGTGAGTCAGTGAGTCCATTACTCAAGTATGTCTGGGAAAATGGTCACAGAAGTGTGGAATTCCACCTAATACTCAGAAAATGTTGAATATAGTTTTCATAAAGAAAGTCCCATCTCTAATCGGGAGCAGAGAGAGAGGGGGAGACTCCAGAACCTTCCCATCTCTGCTAGCAACAGGTCAAGAATGTAGACCATCAGAAAGAAGTGGGCAAAAAGTCAAATTCCAATACAGATGTAAAATGACTTCATAGACAAGCTTAAGTGAACAACATTTTAAAAATTACAAAAAGCTTAGATGATGTTAATGCATAATTAACTCCATAAAAATAAAGAGAACAACTTAGGGAAATACCATGGCATAGCAATGACCATGTTCTCCAGAAACCCACCTTCAAGTTTGAGCTGCTGCATAGTGCCCTCTGGTGGAGATTGGAAGGAGTTTCCGGGGAAGAAGGCTGATGGGTAGAAGGCATGGTGTTTCCTCTGCTTCAGAATGTGCTGGAGAAGCTCATACAGGACGTCCCCTGCAACAACACACCCATCACATTTGTGTGTGCAGACAGCACAGTATACAGCACGGAAACCCACCAATCACAGGCTTATATGTACGCACAGGACCACAGCCCACCAATCAGAAGCTTCCATGTGCATACACCAGCCCACCAATCAACAGCTTCTATTATTCATGCAATAACAATAAATATAGACTTAAGCACCATCTCTGGTATGCGTACAAACACCTGAATGATGAATAATGACTGAAATAACTATGAGCATGTTGGACAATTTAAACATTCTAATGATTTTTAAAAATAACTGAACTATTTTAAGGTCTGTTACCAGGAGGATTTTCTGTATTCAACATGAATGTCAACCTGCATCACAGTATTCTACACACAGATGAACACTTTCATACACATATCTACACCCAGGGAAATAATTTTATTATCATAATCATATGCTACAAACACATCTCAACTTCTATTAACAGCTTCTATTCTCTCTCCCTCTCTCTCTCTCTCTCTCATACACACACACGCACAAACACACAAAAACATCTTGATCTGCAGACAAATCAACAGTCATCCTATAAATAGCTTTATCAGGATATCAGGTTTTGACACAAAGACCACAACTCCCATAAGCCCCACTTCTAAACTGCAAAGTCTATGTGCGCAGCTTCCATTATAATAAATATGCTAACGTTTGGGACCTCCACATGCACACGAGCACCGCCTCATTTCACTGGAACTGCCTGAAGGGCAGCTTTCAGGTCCAAACACGTAGCCCACTGAGGATGTGTGTTTTCACGCCACGCCCATGCGTGGTCTACACCAGGCCTGGCCACCTGACTGCCTTTCCTGTTTACAGTTTTAAAAAGATCTTTAACAGACAGGCCTGTGTGAAAATCTATCCATAACATTAAAGCTGCTGATCACTCTTCTCAGCACAGTAATTATCACAGGCACATTTTTATGTGGTTATAATTGGTGTTACTGGTGTTACTAATATCCCTTTGACCGCAATGGCAAGTTGCTTCCTCTTGTGGAAAATTAGTGGAAATGCCACTACAAAATCGATTTCCCGCACATTTTTCTTGGAAGTTTGGCCCCTCACAATCCCAGG
Source organism: Albula glossodonta (assembly GCA_019788955.1). Taxonomy (NCBI): domain Eukaryota; kingdom Metazoa; phylum Chordata; class Actinopteri; order Albuliformes; family Albulidae; genus Albula; species Albula glossodonta. The sequence continues at coordinate 8,242 of JAFBMS010001357.1, read as the reverse complement.
CTTCTCATGCATTCCCCTCACATTTTTCTTTCTTTTGCACCAGAAAAAAAACAGCTTTCCAGTAGGGCTTCAGGGTATAAGAAGTTTTACGATAGTGTCGTCATTTTCATTTTCACGATCGACAATTTAACCACGATAAATATGCATGTAGCTTAACGCGTCTTTAAATGTGCTTTGTAGCCTACTTCACAAGATCTAGGGTGCATTCCAGTACTCAAATTTGTCTCCTCCTTTCCTCCGTGCCCCAGAAACTGATCAATGTGTCCCCTCCTTTCCTCCACTGTTCCAAAAGGGTAGCAAACGAAATCTCACCAACCCCCAATCCTCCAAACGAAGGATACATCTTTGTATCCTACCGCGTAAGTCTTTTCACATTTCTGGGTGACATCATTGTGCTCACTATGCTCATGACAGTCAGATTAAAAGACCATCCCACACCATCGAAAAGCTCTAAAACATGACAAGGGATTTACCAACACTTAAGTGCCAGACTTACATAGCAAACGGTTCATTTACATTAATACGGAAACATCGCTGTTTGCTTTTTCATACATATCCACATTGACTCGATACATTCATGTTTTTGAGTTGCAAATGGTCATTTTACCAATATAAAATTCAGCGAGTTACTGTAGCGGCATGTTTATTTCCTTGTACATATGTTTATGTTAAATCATGAGCAGAATGTGAGAAACTGACATTTGTATTTTAATGCATGAAAAGTGCTGGCGGCGTATGAGAAGCATGATTGGCTTTGGTATCTTCAGGATCAGTCGAAGTTACAACTTCATCAATAGATGACATCCACTTTGATGACGGGTGAATCTGATTTGCTGTTCCAATTTTCATTTCATCTCCTCCTTTCCTCCACATATTTCTGGGGTAGGAAAGGAGGGGAGGAAACGAGAAGAAGGCTGCGTTCCAATACTTTTTCTCGTCTCCTCCTTTCCTCCCCTCCTTTCCTCCGTGCCCCGGAAGCTGATTATGTCTCCTCCTTCCCTCCACTATTCCAAAACGAAATCTGGCCTCCTCCTTTCCTCCAAACGAAGGATACATCGATGTATCCTACTGTGGGAGTCTTTTCACATTTCTGGGTGACATCATTGTGCTCACGACCAGTCAGGTTAAGACCAACCCACAGAATATTTTGATTGGCTTTGGTATCCTCAGAGTCAGTCGTAATTATTACTTCATCAATAGCCAACGTCGACTTTGATGACGGGCGAATCGGATTAGCTGTTCCAAATTTCGATTCATCTCCTCCTTTCCTCCACTCGTTTCCTCCCCTCCTTTCCTCCACATATTTCCGTCACATTTCCGGGGTAGGAAAGGAGGGGAGGAAACGAGTGGAGGGAAGGAGGAGATTAGAAAAAGTATTGGAACGCAGCCGATGTATCCTCCGTTTGGAGGAAAGGAGGAGACGAGAAAACCTGGGTGTGTAAGGTACCAGGCAATCTCACTTTGTAGCCTTCATGTGAGCTGCTCATGTGGGTCCACCTCTCTCACAGACTGCTGATCTGAGCTGCTCATGTGGGTCCACCTCTCTCACAGACTGCTGATCTGAGCTGCTCATGTTTTGCATGATTCAAGGAGCAGACTTCTGATCAAAAGCATTAAAGCACTTTAAATGAATGACCCCACAATGTCATCCTGTGAGCGGTGACTGAATTAAGTAATTACTCCTCCAAAATCTAGAGGAAGACAAACACAGCCTTTCCCTGTTTCCCCAAACCCATTTATGCTTTCCCAAAAAGGAACACTTCATCTGTTTGTAGGCTTACCTCTGTTCATGAAAGGAATTTGTGCATCAAGTGATCTCACCAAAGATTTCTAGTCCGAGAATCAGGGAAATGATTTTCCAATCAAGGAAGTGAAGACAAGCTTCTTCCCCTTTCACTTCTCAGTGTCCAGCCTGTAGCTTGAGCAGGCACTACTCGTATGGCAGGGAAATTCCTCATGTAAAAAACAAGCGATGTGGTCCAACTAGCACTTCCTGATCGACTGTTCACCCATCAATTTAACTTCCTGTGTCAAAACCCAGAGAGAACAAGCCCCACAAGGTGCAGCTTGACTTATCCCGTTACCCCTTTAGCCCCTCAAAACTAAAAATGCAGACCAATGAATATCAAATCCTGCAACAAAGTGTTAAGACTTATACTTTCGTTCAAGTGACCGACTTAGTGTTATGACTGGTAATTTAATTATATTTCTTATGCATGTACCTTTAATTAGTGGAGACTACAGTTACATTAAAGCAACACAGAAGGCAACGCTATGTTATTGTGCCAATGTGGGCATGGTTAAGGGATGTCAGGGTGTGGCTAAGGGGCAGTGGGTTGTGGTTAAGTGACAGAAGGGCATGGCTAAGGGACCATCAGGCATAAGACAAAGACAACAGTGAGTCAGGAAGGCTGACTAAAATGCCAAGTTTCCACTGCTTTTGCTGTACTGTATTACTGTAGATTACGTATCACAATGTTAAGTTATCTAAATCTTTAAAATAATCACAATGCTTGCATTTCCATCACCTGCCTGTAGAAGTAGACTAGGAGCTGAGGAAGCCATAAGGCCAATTTACTAAAATTACTAAAAAACAGCCTCATATTTTATGCTGTTTTCTGGGGACTTGCACATTACATGGCAATTGTAACTTTGTTCAGAAAATGGTATTTACATTTGGTATTGGGTCTTACATTGGAGCACAGCTGTTGAGGATGGTCTGCCATAGTGGGCAATGACACACTCTCAGTGCCTCTGAAAGTTCAGCCCTTTGAGTTTGTCAGCTACTGTCATGGTGTACCTAAACCTTCCTGAGAGTGTGTCACCTAGCAACATATGGTACCGTGCTGTTTTGCTGTAGACCTTCCTATTCTACCATCCACAGCCAAATCTCTTGCAGCTGTAGGCCCCAGGACCAGGCGCTGCAGTCTGAGGGGGCCTTACCGGAGCGGGGGGAGCGGTAGCGGAAGTCCTCCTTGGTGAGCAGAAGCAAGGCTTTCCCGTTCATCTCAAAGGTGCTGCTGGAGATGGGGTGCAAGGAGAACTCACGCTCGGCCCACCTCAGCCACTGGCTCACATCCTCTCTGCTCCAGAACATGGGCTGCAGGCCTGTGGACAGGGAGGGCAGGGACCGTTATAGACCACAGCGCACATGTCCCAAACTGTTCATCAATCATTCATCTTTTTAAGATTTTTTGCCAGTCTAATCACCTCAAAATCCTTTGTCAATTTTGGTAATCTGAGGCAAGCCAGAAGGATAAAAAGACAGAATGATGTAAATATACAGTGCATACATACATGCATACCCAGGTAGGTCACCTGAGAACTGGTTCAGTTTTGTAGTGATAACCTGTGGAATCAAAGCAGGCATCTACTGCAAAGAATTACTCAGCCAATCAGACACAGAGGATGAATTATACAGCCAATCAAACAGAGGATGGCATGCCAACCAAATGTAGAGAGCTGATTTTAGGGCACTGGGGCAACAACCTGACTGTGCTGAAAGCACCACAGGATCAGCTATGACCACAGTGAATCAGGAACTCCGTTTAGCATCTTGTCCTCAATACAGGAACACAAGCGCCTCCACAATTCTACTGAGTGCACAGGGTAGATGCTCCCTAATGGTCCACCATTACATCTTCCAGTGGCAGCTTAGCTTTACAGTTTGAGATGGCTCCTGGCTACAGAACACTGAACCACACATATGAAGTGGTCAAGGAAGGGCTTTTTGTGTTGCATGTTCAGTGCTAAAGTAACAGGACTCTGCAGGAAAGATGACTCGTATATATTTTGATAGGGAGCCCATTGTTGTTGATGAGGGTGTAAAATATTCTCCCTGAACTGCAAAATTTACTGCGTGGGGACAGAGTAATGCTCATGAATCATAACACCAGAAAAAGGGAAAAACCAACCAATGACCTGCAGTGATTTTACTGCAGGATGTGAAGCGCCGTACTTTGAGCTCATTTTACTGCAGGATGTGAAGCGCCATGCTGTGAGCTCAGAACAGCACCTTATAGTCCGTCATAACTAAGAAACAGCTCTCCCAGCCCTCTAAACCCTTCTGCTGGAGGCTGTGAAAGAATGTGAACTAATGTAGATGTGCATATTCCTGAAAAAATTCCAAGAAATTCCACACCAAAATTATGCGTCTTGTTAAATCTGCTGTGTTTTGAACTGTGTGGGGTTTTTGAAGTCGATAGCTCGGATTTTGTTGCGTTGCTGAAAAACACACAGTTCTGTGAGGACCACTGAGAGAAAAGCTCACAGGTAAAGCACACCGACATGAATTACCGTCCCCTTTTTCAGCATTCCCCGACAGCTTCAACCTCAGGAATGAATATCACCGACTCATAATCAAAATAATCTGACTGGTTCAAATAAACAATAAAGAAAAACAAAATTGTTTGTATTGAATTACTTTTTCTTTATTATTCAGAATAACAAAGCAATGCCACCCAACAACATAGATGTAGAAGAGCTGAAACACCCAGCCTTTCCAAACCGTGGCACGTTCTGATGCCTTTTTCCACTTGTGGGATCGGCTGTTTTAATCCAAAAACAATACATTTGAACAAGCTATTTAAAATGCTTTTTATTGCAATTGCATATTTAGGTAGTTCAAGAGCATGTGTTGCAAATGTCAAATAAAGGAAGTCTGGTCTAAGTTTGGTCAAACTTGGTATAAGTTTGGTCAAATAAAGTCATTTGGAGCTACTTCCATCAGTAGTCACATAGAGTGACAAGCAGTGTGCCCAACGAAGTGGTGCCTGCAGCCAGAAACGCACAGAATGTGAAGTAATCTGACACCCAGTAGTGACCTCACTATCCAGTTATATATTTTGCTCCTTTAATAAGCATATGCCCATACATATATTCTTAAAATCTGTCTCCAGTACCCAAAGTACTCTTTACCCCTATTAAGCATGAGCCTAGCAGAATGCTACAATGAACAGAAATTCAAGATAGTATCTTGATATCCAAAGGCAACACTGAGTTTGCAGGTTGGGACCGTATTTTGAGTTAAAAGTTCTCATTCAGTGTTACTAAATTTTTTCTGAATTTGAAGTTTATGGCATGGCTAGTATGATTCAACACTACCACTACTGGAGAAGGAGTTAAAGGTGTGGGAAAAGAATGACACAGTTATCAACTCGAGCAAAGTATTTTGAAATGTACAGTAGTCTATTTAAAGTGCTCTGAGGATTAGTGTGTTAAATGTCCCCACAATCACACCCTTCACTGTGGTTATTAGGGTTATTTTAATTTAGCTCATATTTCACAATGGTGACAGCTCTAACCAACAGCCTTTGACTGCAGTGATAAACATTTCGTTGATAATTTCAGGTCAGTATTTTAATGAATGTTGCATAACGAAAAAGCCTTGAAACATTGAAAACATGAAATAGAAATATCTTCAGCACATGGTATGCCATTTTCCACATACACATAGATTTTGATTAACATACAAAAAGGGACTGCATAAATATTTATGGAAACATGTGCAATTACAGTTTAAGACATTTATTCTGTAGGGAGCTATCAACATTATCCTATGTAATAAATGTAATAAATGTAACATTTATTCTGTAGGGAGCTATCAACATTACCCTATGTAATAAATGTAACATTTATTCTGTAGGGAGCTATCAACATTATCCTATGTAATAAATGTAACATTTATTCTGTAGGGAGCTATCAACATTATCCTATGTAATAAATGTAATAAATGTAACATTTATTCTGTAGGGAGCTATCAACATTACCCTATGTAATAAATGTAACATTTATTCTGTAGGGAGCTATCAACATTACCCTATGTAATAAATGTAACATTTATTCTGTAGGGAGCTATCAACATTACCCTATGTAATAAATGTAATAAATGTAACATTTATTCTGTAGGGAGCTATCAACATTACCCTATGTTATAAATTTAATAAATGTAACATTTATTCTGTAGGGAGCTATCAACATTACCCTATGTAATAAATGTAATAAATGTAACATTTATTCTGTAGGGAGCTATCAACATTACCCTATGTAATAAATGTAACATTTATTCTGTAGGGAGCTATCAACATTACCCTATGTAATAAATGTAATAAATGTAACATTTATTCTGTAGGGAGCTATCAACATTATCCTATGTAATAAATGTAACATTTATTCTGTAGGGAGCTATCAACATTATCCTATGTAATAAATGTAATAAATATAACATTTATTCTGTAGGGAGCTATCAACATTATCCTATGTAATAAATGTAATAAATGTAACATTTATTCTGTAGGTAGCTATCAACATTATCCTATGTAATAAATGTAATAAATGTAACATTTATTCTGTAGGGAGCTATCAACATTACCCTATGTAATAAATGTAACATTTATTCTGTAGGGAGCTATCAACATTATCCTATGTAATAAATGTAATAAATGTAACATTTATTCTGTAGGGAGCTATCAACATTATCCTATGTAATAAATGTAACATTTATTCTGTAGGGAGCTATCAACATTATCCTATGTAATAAATGTAACATTTATTCTGTAGGGAGCTATCAACATTATCCTATGTAATAAATGTAATAAATGTAACATTTATTCTGTAGGGAGCTATCAACATTACCCTATGTAAAAAATGTAACATTTATTCTGTAGGGAGCTATCAACATTATCCTATGTAATAAATGTAATAAATGTAACATTTATTCTGTAGGGAGCTATCAACATTATCCTATGTAATAAATGTAATAAATGTAACATTTATTCTGTAGGGAGCTATCAACATTACCCTATGTAATAAATGTAACATTTATTCTGTAGGGAGCTATCAACATTATCCTATGTAATAAATGTAATAAATGTAACATTTATTCTGTAGGGAGCTATCACCATTATCCTATGTAATAAATGTAACATTTATTCTGTAGGGAGCTATCAACATTACCCTATGTAATAAATGTAATAAATGTAACATTTATTCTGTAGGTAGCTATCAACATTATCCTATGTAATAAATGTAATAAGTGTAACATTTATTCTGTAGGGAGCTATCAACATTATCCTATGTAATAAATGTAATAAATGTAACATTTATTCTGTAGGTAGCTATCAACATTACCCTATGTAATAAATGTAACATTTATTCTGTAGGGAGCTATCAACATTACCCTATGTAATAAATGTAACATTTATTCTGTAGGGAGCTATCAACATTACCCTATGTAATAAATGTAACATTTATTCTGTAGGGAGCTATCAACATTACCCTATGTAATAAATGTAATAAATGTAACATTTATTCTGTAGGGAGCTATCAACATTACCCTATGTAATAAATGTAACATTTATTCTGTAGGGAGCTATCAACATTACCCTATGTAATAAATGTAATAAGTGTAACATTTATTCTGTAGGGAGCTATCAACATTATCCTATGTAATAAATGTAACATTTATTCTGTAGGGAGCTATCAACATTACCCTATATAATAAATGTAATAAATGTAACATTTATTCTGTAGGGAGCTATCAACATTACCCTATGTAATAAATGTAACATTCATTCTGTAGGGAGCTATCAACATTATCCTATGTAATAAATGTAACATTTATTCTGTAGGGAGCTATCAACATTATCCTATGTAATAAATGTAACATTTATTCTGTAGGGAGCTATCAACATTACCCTATGTAATAAATGTAACATTTATTCTGTAGGGAGCTATCAACATTACCCTATGTAATAAATGTAACATTTATTCTGTAGGGAGCTATCAACATTACCCTATGTAATAAATGTAATAAATGTAACATTTATTCTGTAGGGAGCTATCAACATTACCCTATGTAATAAATGTAACATTTATTCTGTAGGGAGCTATCAACATTACCCTATGTAATAAATGTAACATTTATTCTGTAGGGAGCTATCAACATTATCCTATGTAATAAATGTAACATTTATTCTGTAGGGAGCTATCAACATTACCCTATGTAATAAATGTAATAAATGTAACATTTATTCTGAAGGGAGCTATCAACATTACCCTATGTAATAAAGGTAACATTTATTCTGTAGGGAGCTATCAACATTATCCTATGTAATAAATGTAACATTTATTCTTTAGGGAGCTATCAACATTAACCTATGTAATAAATGTAATAAATGTAACATTTATTCTGTAGGGAGCTATCAACATTATGCTATGTAATAAATGTAATAAATGTAACATT
>JAFBMS010001356.1:0-42619 GCA_019788955.1 Albula glossodonta | reverse complement strand
AAAATGTCATAAATTTGCTTAAATTTGACCTAGAAATCTTGCAGAATTTACAATATTTCTACATTTAAAAACATCTTTTCAAAATCCTAAAACTTTCTGTTATTTCCAGGTTTACATGAAAAAAGAAAAAAAAAGTTGAATGTGGTCTCAGACTTTTGGGCCCCACTGGACACATGCTATACTGGATTAAAGACATATCTTCAAGGTAACCTTTTCACTTAAGATTATGTTAATGCTTTTAGTATAAATTAATATAATCTCCAATTTGATTAACCCACAGGTGCGGAGTACGAATCATTCACATTCTTTCATTGATATATGGAAATTTCAAACTATTTTTTAAGACTTTTTAATCAAACTCTTCCTGGGACATGCTCTGTAATGTATTCCAGCTGACAGCCCCATTGGCTTTCACTGGCACCTTTATTTGATTGCGTTCACGCTTTGTACCCACATCAACATCAGTTTAATTAAAGGACAAAAAACCTCACCACGATTGTTAATGAACTAAATGAATCTCTTGTTCTTGAACAGTCATTTCCCCCCCTTGGCTATGTGCTCCGTACTACATTTACACACACGGCTCATTGGAGACATCAATTCAGACAACCGATCAACAGCTCTGTATTGCTCAGCTGTATACGCACATAAAAAAATAACATTAAATTTGTTATGTATGCAAAATGAATGTAAATGCATGCAAACCTAAGGGCACACACCTATATCCTTCTGATTATTGAATTTAGATTACGCACATTACGCTGAAGATTATTGGGGAAATATGTTCCCTCTCCTTGCCAAACAAGCGAAAATCCAAATAAATAAGCAATTCTTCAAACAAATGTGCATGCATCCATACACATCATAGTTTCAAAAATATGAAGATTTATAGGAAACCCTCATATTTTTAAAACTATGACTCAGAATTTGACCAGACAACCAAGTAGACAAGAGGGCTGTGTTTGACACACCTGGTGGTTCAAGATCAATCTGTACATTTTTGGTGGCACTAACAGGGCAAGTCAGGTTGAAGGAACAAAACACCAAGTTGAGGCAATTTGAGATGACAAGTCAAGCCCAATATGTATGACGTTTGACTTTTAATCCTCTGTTAAAAAGATGAAAATAATAATTATAAAAAACTTCAAATTTAGAACAGGTCAGTTTTATGGTGTAATGACCTTTGGGTTAATAATACATAAAAATGTGTCTCAAAGCGAACATCCATCTAACACGACTTCTAGCTGAAGCAGAAGTAGTTTCAAATGAGCACCAGACGGAAGTAATCACCAGACGGAAGTTTAACGCAGCCAAATTACTTTCAATAAAAGTTGATCTTACTGGCAATCTCAAATTTGATCAATACCTTGATGAGTTGACAACATTAAAACATGACACCTTTTTAGTTGATGTGAACTGAGGTAACTAAACAAGCAAATAATTATTACAGTGTATATACCACCAGAGATCTGTGGTGTCAGAGTCTTAGACCCAGATCGATTTTGCAATGTTTGTAGATAGTTATGCAGTAGTTATGTAGCTGAGTTTCTTTCTTTCTGTTTTTGGATACTGTTTCGTAGAAGGGGTGTGCTGATTCAAGGTGGGGTGGCCGTCGCCATGGGGTGTCAGTTAAAACACAGGTAGATGCAGGAGATCCTTTCCCTCATTTATTAGGATGTGTTATATAAGTTGGTGTGTGTGTGTGTGTGGCTACAAAGCAAATAATACAAATCCAATTACTTCAAAACATGACATTACAGTACAGGGGTAATTTGCCAATTGTAGTATATATACGTATTAGGGACAACACGCATTAACAATAAACTATAGCTTTACTTGTAAGTAAATTATAATTATCATTCGTACTGTCTTTCAATAAACTGAATGTCTAATGACTGGTGTAAGTTGGCTCCACTAAATAATAACTAGCCGACACAATTTGGTTAACAACTAGCAATAACGCAACTTAAATCGGTCTAGAAAAGGCTCGGTTAGCTCTCAACATTACGAGCTTTATACTTGACAACTTCCTTATCCAAACAACCTTACTATCCACTTGTTCTACCGAACTAACAAATGAAAGAAACGTAACCGAGCTTGACGAGCCTGCTGCTCAATGGAATACAACTTAGAGCAGACGAGACTTACTTTGTTTTCAGTTACGCACGATAACACAGCTGGAAATTTCGCCATTGCTAAACTACTCAAACAACAGAAGAGGACTTGCTAACTGTTTCCGTCTCCGAACTCGCTGCCGGCACTCGCTTCCTCCGCACACTGATTGGCTGAGTTGGGTGCGTGAACAGGGGGGTGCCGCTCTTGTGGAGTCTGCATGCACAGATGCTGCTTAGTTTCGGAGCCTCTTGTACAGATACTGTTAACCTCAAAGGCAACTAAAGCAAGCAGAGCTGGAAGTTTGTGTGGTAGAAGAACCATTACAGGCATTGCAATGGTTAACTTTGTCACGTACACGAATAAAAACTAAAACTAAAAGCGTTTGTTCATACATGTACGCACGTACAGTTGTGGTCAAAAGTTTACATACACTTGTGAAGAACATGTATATCACGGCAGTCTTAAATTTCCAATGATTTCTACAACTCTTATTTTTCTGTAATGGAATAGGTGGAACACATACTTCTTTGTCACAAAAAAACATTCATGAATTTTGGTTCTTTTATAAATTTATTATGGGTCTTCTGACAATGTGACCAAATCTGCTGGGTCAAAAATATACATGCAGTAATGCTAATATTTGGTTAATTATCCCTTGGCCATTTTCACCTCAGTTAGGTGCTTTTGGTAGCCATTCACAAGCTTCTGGCAAGCTTCAGGTTGAATCTTTGACCACTCCTCTTGACAGAATTGGTGCAGTTCAACTAAAATTATTGACTTTCTGACACAGACTTGTTTCTTCAGCACAGTCCACAGGTTCTGAATGGGGTTTAAGTCAGGACTTTGTGAAGGCCGTTCTAAAACCTTAATTTTAGCCTGATTTATCCATTTCTTTACCACTTTTGATGTGTGTTTGGGGTCATTGTCCAGTTGGAACTCTCAGCCCATAACGATGTGAAACTTGCTTGACTGTGGACACTGACACCTGTGTTCCAGCAGCTTCTAATTCATCGCAGACCCAGTTTTTGGTGGTTCTAGGTTGACTTTTTATAAACCTGACCAAATCGTCTCCCAGCAGCAGGTGATAGCTTGCGTTTTCTTCCTGATCGTGGCAGTGACACAACTGTGCCATGCACTTTACACTTATAATTGTTTGCACAGTTGACTTTGGGACCTGTAGTTGCTTTTGAAATGGCTCCAAGTGACTTTCCTGACTTTTTCAAGTCAACGATCCACTTTTTCAGATCTGTGCTGAGCTCCTTGCACTTTCCCATCGTAGCGCTTGTGGCTGGGTCTAATGAGTGTATCAAACGGGCCCTATTTAAATTGAGACAATATACAAGTTCTTTACAAGTGTATGTAAACTTTTGACCACAACTCAAGATAAAGCAAAAGTTAACAGGTTCACATATTATTTGGGACAAGGAGCCTTCTTTCATACTATTTCAGCAATTACGCAATACATTAGCGTAAAGTCAATTAATGAATGCTCTTCTTTAAAAATGTGTTCCTCCAGTGTCCCGACATGACTCATCTTGTTTTTCTGGCTCAGACATTATGGAGGAACAATGTGCTCGCTAGCGATTCCCTGGATAATTGTGTGAACGAAGAAGGTACCTTAATAACACTGTTTACACAAAAGATAGTAGCTAGCCTAACATTAAGTAATACATTTGTGTCATAATTATTTAAAAAAGAGAATATACAGTACTGTGAAGTAAAAGTATTGACATGATTGAACATAGCTAGATTTGTGCAGTACCATTATCTCCTTACATTACATTACATTAAAGGTATTTGTTAGATGCTCTTATCCAGAGTGACAAAAACAATCTAGGTTAAAAACATCACAGTTAAAAACAAGTGCAGATAAGTGGAGAGACATTACAGAGAGCAAGGGAGTGGAGGGGTGAGGTGGAGCCTGAAGAGGTGAGTCTTCAGTCTGCGCTTGAAGGTGTCTCTGCCGTTCTGACCTCCACGGGAAGGCCATTCCACCACTGGGGGGCTAAGACAGACAGCAGACGTGACCTAGAAGTTCAGGAGCGGAGAGGGGGAGGCATCAGGCGATCAGAGGTGGCAGAGCGGAGGGGTCTGGCAGGGGTGTAGGGTCTGATGATCTTCTGGAGGTAAGCTGGAGCTGTCCCCTTAACAGCCTGGTCTGCTAGCACCAAAGCTTTAAATTTGATGTGAGCGATAACAGGCAGCCAGTGGAGGGCAGTGAGCAGAGGGGTGACATGAGTGTCTTGGGAGGTTGTAGATCAGACGAGCTGCAGCATTCTGGATGAGCTGCAGGGGTCTGATGGCGGAGAAGGGAGAAGCAGTAGTCCAAGTGGGACAGAACCATCACTTGGACCAGAAGCTGAGTAGAGTAGGTGGTGAGAAAGGGGTGGATTCTCTGGATGTTGTACAGGAAAAACCTGCACGCCTGGCTCACCGCTGCGATATTCTCGGAGTGTGACAGTCTGTTGTCGATCACCACTCCAAGGTTCTTCGCACAGGATGAAGACAAAACCAGGGTATCCCCAAGAGAAATGGAAAAGTTCAAGATGGGAGAGGAAGGAGCAGGAAAGAAGAGCAGCTCAGCCTTGCCTGGGTTGAGCTTAAGATGGTGTTTATCCATCCAGCTCTGGATGTCCCTCAGGCAAGCAGAGATGCGAACAGAGACCTGTGTGTCCGATGGGGAGAAGGAGAGGTACAGTTGAGTGTCATCAGTATAGCAGAGGTAAGATAGACCATGAGCAGAGATTACAGGGCCAGAATGAGTATCGAAGGAGAAGAGAAGGGGACCAAGGTCTGAGCCTTGAGGAACACCTGTGGCAAGGGGATGAGGTGCCAATACCGCACCGGCCCAGGAGGAGTGACAGGAGAGGTAGGACTCAATCCAGTCTAGGGCTGTGCCACAGATCCCCATTGCTGCCAGGGAGGACAGGAAGATGGGGTGGTCAACCGTGTTGAAGGCAGCAGAATGGTCTCGGGGAATCAGGACAGAGGAGAGAGAGGCCACTCATGCGACAGGAAGAGACTCACTGACAGATAGCAGTGCGGTCTCAGTCAAGTGGCCAGGTCTGAAGCCGGACTGGTGGGGGTCCAGCAGACTGTTCTGTGAAAAGAAAGATGACAGTTAATTGGAAGCAGTTTGTTCTAGGGTTTTGGATAGAAAAGGGAGAGAAACAGGACGATAGTTCTGGATGGGCCTGCTTGAAAGAACAGGGAAAGCATCCAGAAGACAAGGAGGAGTTCACATGAGAGGTGACGAATGGAAGGATGTCTGGTGTGAATGCCTGGAGGAGAGAAGAGGGAATCCAGTCAAGGGCACAGGTAGTAGGAGAGCAGGACCTGGGAGACATCAGAGGCAGAGAATAGAGAAGACTTGGAACAATAGTGAAACTTCCCAGAAGTGGTCAACTTGCCAAAACTTCTGCCAGAGTACACTAGCACCTCTTCCAGGGAGTCTCTAAAGCCCCCATTTTTAGGTTTAGATACAAAAACGAAGTTTTCACTTTTATTAGACACAAACATTAATAGCAAAGATAAAATTTGCATAGAAATCTAATAGGATAAAACTACACAACCGTTCTAGTTAGCACACCCTCTATTTGATAGGCTCATCAATGACTCAGTCCGATTTACAATAGCTCTGTCAATTATTCAGGGCTGGACAACATACCAGGAATCCACTGGCTGAGACACATGTAGGTTTAAAGATACACAGATACATAACCATGACCACCACAAAACAAATTAAATACACACTTCAAAAAGAAGAAATTATAACACTTCAACTGGACCCCGTCTGAATGGTGGTCAGCCAACCAAATAGACACCACTCACGGAGTAACAAAGGTCAAGCAAAAGGAAGGACACGTGGATCGCCAATGACACTGCACAGCAAACTATGGCAACGCTAAGGTTGCAAAGTGGTTAGACATAAACACCACAAATCCTCCGTAGAGGGCCTATAGCAGCAAATAAGCAGTTAGAACCTACCTCAATTTAGTGCAATACTCAATAGGCTGACAACCAGTCCAGAAGACAGGGAGAAGCTGAAATTATTACAATGCAAACAAAAAAGAGAAACCAACTTGACAATCACCCCAATACATAAGCTAACACTCACACAGTGAGTGCCCCAACCAGTGAATACATCAAAGGCTGAAATGGAAATCACACAGCCTATTCCACCTCACACATGCACAATACAAATGAACAACAAAATTCTGCACAACCAGATTACTGCTTTACGATACTGTTCACAGCAGCAAATATTGCTTCTATTTACTAACATCAGCATGAATCAACTACTGTACAATTGAAAGAAACTACGAGTGCTAACACCACCTACTACGGTTGGGAGAGCACCACAGCACTAAAGGACATTTAAAGAAATTACCTCTGCCGGCACCTTTGCTATGTCAAGACAACAACGTTTGCACTGCCGAGAAATAGTATCACCGCTGATCTGTTCCGAGTAGACAGCTACAACATGGACAAGGAATTTAAAGAAACTACGATATTACAACCACTGTTCTGAGCCGAGCAGGTGGTGTTAGCACTGGAAATTTAAAAGGAACACGTCTGTCCAAGACGCGTAACTTTGTTGACATTCAATACAAGTAAACACACATCGAATCTAAAAACACAGGTGGAAAAAAACAGTGGCTCACCGCTGTCGTTGCAGCCTTCCAACAATTAAAACACAATTTAGATGAGGGGAAAAACAATCCTTCTAACCAGACTATATGCATTATATCAGCCATATATTTGTATTTAGAGGAAAGATCAAGCAGTTCATATCTTCTCTACAGGCCAATCATATATGCAACCCCAGGGAACAGCCAGTTGGTTTGAGGAACTGTAGCAAATAAAACATATAAGTGTTTGGTTAAAGGACTGCGTAACGTGCTTCCTTAATTCGCCACATTCAGGAACCATGACTGCACATATACTCGTGAAATACCGACAGTTTCCAACACCACCCAAGCAATGACACTTTTAATCGTTAAGCTCTTGGACAAAAGTATGCCAACATTAAAAAACAATCAAGCAATCCTTATTGTAAATATAAAACATATCATATTCCAGTCCGCCAAGCAGCACACCAAACCACACAAAATCAAAAGGCCACAGGTGTGTTTGTAATCTCGCGCTAAATCTCATGCTGTGACCTATAACCCTACGTCCGTACATCTGATTGCATCAACAGGCCATAGTTTTGCTTGTAGCAACCAATTCTTGTTAAGAATTGTTGTTGATATTACTAATGGTTTCTTGTTTCATTTCTTCAACAGGTCATCCATAATGTTTAGTCTATGCTAACCCAACTGGCACTTGAAACTTTTGCCCTTGCAAGCAATTTAACACCCTTGTTCCAAAAGAAATGCACTTTGTGTTGTAAATCGCTCTGCTAAATGCCTATAATGTAATGTAATTTAGATTGAAGAAAATAGTAGTACAATTATTTTCATACAATATATGTAAATATTACAAGAATTAAAATTATATGACAAAGCACAACAGGATTCAACAATGAAAAAAAGTGCTTAATTTCTGTAATACTGATTCAATCTGACTAATGCTTGTGTGCAATTTGATTGTGACTTAAAATTGTAATGTCATGGGGTTTCTCAATCTAGCCAGTCAACCCAACATAACTGGTGCTGCAGACTGCAATAATGTGTGCATTAAGGCTCCAACCACAGACATCAACAGAATGATCTACCACACTGTAAATGTGCAATTTATCTTTTGAGCACCACTAGACACATAGCCATCAGTTAAAGTTGGTGTCTGGACATCCCCCCAGCCCACAGACTTGTGAGAAATTTCAAATTTTTATTTGACATCAGTTGAAGAAGGACGTTAACATTTTACTGTTAATAATGGTTGCAGAGGTATGTTAAGTTCAAATTTTTTGTCAAGAAAGATGTCTATACAGACTGGGACTTGCAATGCAGATATGCTGGTGTTATACTGTTGGGTTTTTCCATTTGTGGTTTCTGTTAAACCTCAAATAGAAAGTGATAGTGAACACAAACTTTCAGTTGTACTTGAGAGGCAGAGAAACACATTTACAAGAAATAAAGTACATTTTCTTCCTAATGACTACGTGTCTAGTGATGCGTGAGACATAAATTGCACGTTTACACAAAGACAATCTAAAACTGTTTCTTCGTACAATCTTTTGTACTGCTTGCAATACAACATTGAGTCACAGAAGAACATCAACTACCAACAACCACCTCCAAGCTGGCAAGCACTCAAGGTTGATCTCATCTTATCCCGTGCCCTCATGACACGTTATTACCATATGCACATGACACAGAATTCCCAAAAAATGTGTGCAGTGCTCAGGGTCATGTGCAAACATAGAGACAGACAAGCCAAAAAAATGTGTGGTCTCTAAAGATGCCCACTCTCCTCAAGAAAACCTCCTTATTAGCAAAGCACAGAGCTACAAACCCTGAGAAATCTGACAGCACCAATCATGGGCAAGCTGCCTGTGTACAAGCAAGCACCAATCATGGGCAAGCTGCCTGTGTCCAAGCAAGCACCAATCATGGGCAAGCTGTTGATGTCCAAGCAGCACCAATCATGGGCAAGCTGTTGATGTCCAAGCAGCACCAATCATAGGCAAGCTGTTGATGTCCAAGCAGCACCAATCATGGGCAAGCTGTTGATGTCCAAGCAGCACCAATCATGGGCAAGCTGTTGATGTCCAAGCAGCACCAATCATGGGCAAGCTGTTGATGTCCAAGCAAGCACCAATCATGGGCAAGCTGTTGATGTCCAAGCAGCACCAATCATGGGCAAGCTGTTGATGTCCAAGCAGCACCAATCATGGGCAAGCTGTTGATGTCCAAGCAGCACCAATCATAGGCAAGCTGTTGATGTCCAAGCAGCAATACATGTTCTCCATGGGCTCCATTACAATGAGCATTTGAAGTTAAGACTCGTCATTTTTCTTCAATACACTTATTTTTAGCTGTAGCTATTTGATAACTACTGTGACTTTTGTAGCTCTTGTGTCAAACAAAGGTATTCTTATTATTAATTGCCACTGTGCACTCATTTAAGACAGCCAAAAGACATCTCTGTTCAATGAAACATGAACATGTGGGAGGTTAGTATAAATTTTGCGACCGTAAATTTCAGAAATTTAGGGAGTAAATTTAGGGAAAGAAAATTTAATATTGCAATGAATGTTAAAGAAAGGTTGTTTGACCTTTGTGTGGCCATGTTTGACCTTTTTAAGTCAAAAATGATGGTTTTAGCATGCGTTTCCTGTTGTTACCTTATAAGGTAAGGCATATGTTTATAAGAAGCAGAAATGTACTGCCTGCCACAGATGAGCTTTGTCTCAGAGCAGAGGAGCATCTACTCAAACAAAGAAACTGTAAGTTACATGTATTCTATAAATGCACACATAGTCTGCTGAGGGCTGCACATAGTTTATACAGAAATACAATACTTTACAGAATTTTAACCACAAATTATTTAAATGTTAAAGAAGTTCATTCACAGATTTAATTACAAACACAGAAAATCTGTCAGCACACACATACACACACACACACACACACACACACACACACAAAACTACATATATGTGCTTACACATGTATTTTTATCTTTGCAAATTTTAATCAAATTTGAACAATATATACAGCTTTTGTTTTCACATTGTCTTGTTTTTCACATAAAAATTAGTTCGAAGGTCTGCTTATTTGTTGTCAAGGTTTGACAAGTGTGCAGTGTTGTCTTACCTTACATTACATTATAGGCATTTAGCAGACGCTCTTATCCAGAGTGACTTACAACACAAAGTGCATTTCTTTTGGGACAAGGGTGTTAAAGTGCTAAAGGGGGTTAAAGTCTCAAGTGCCAGAAGGGGTTAGCATGGACTAGATCCTGTGGATGACCAGTTGAAGAAACAAAAATGAAAAACCATTAGTTATATTATGGTTAAACTGACATTTGTTTCTTCCAATGTTACTTTCTAGCATTGACACTGACATTATCATATGAAACAATACTACTGAAAAAGGTAAGGCATTTTTCAAAAAAATATGATTTCTCATTTGTAAATTGTATTTGAAAAATGTCTAGTTCTTTCAGTATTTTTATTTTCCAGTTGCAAAGCTTATCCATTTGTTTTAGTAATTTCAGTATTCTGTAAGACCTGTAAATAAATATAATAAATAACAATTTCTGATTTGAATAAGAAAAAGAAATAGCTGAAGATAAGCGTTATCCTAATGAAGGACAACTTATAAAATTACTCATATTACTAATGAAAATGATTAACATAAAAAGTGAAAGTTACACTCCTCTGAATATTTTAATAGGCAATTGCTGGTAATATGAACACCACTTAATCTTTTCACAAAATAAAATTATCCATGATAGCCTAGTCTCTTGGATGGTGAGACAGACCAGGATTTCCTGTGATGTGAGTTGTCAGTTCATTTTGTTAGTGGGTGTGGTGTAAATGAAGCATGAAATAGCAACAGCCATAACACCCTGAACCCTTCCAATGTCGAATTCCGGCAGCCAAGTGTCTGCTTGGTTTGTACTTGGTTAATACTCAGCTCATGTAGCCTGTCTATACAATGGAAAACATATGATTTATTTTGAAATGGTGTCTCCAATTACATTGTTTTTTTTTCATATTACTGTATAATGTTCCAGCTTTATTTAACAATTATTTTATTTATTTAAAAGGGATAGCACACAATAATCAACATATCAGCAACTGTATTAAAAGATGTAATACCAGATTTAACTATAAAATAATTTAAATCTGTACTCAGTTGGCAGGTAAACCAATTTTCATGCTTTTAACACTTTATCAGAAGCTGCTATTTTCATCATTTGAATTACTCATTCATAGAGTATCCCATAAATATTGATTATTTATAATAAACTGTCCCAGTTTACAGTGGAAACACAAAATCTCTTTCATTATATGCAAAGGTCGTATATCACTGATACCAATGGTTCCTGAGGTTTGAATCAACATTTTGGTTTTCTTTTTGGGTCCCCTGTGGAAGGGCATAATAGGTTGATGGCTGGCATAATGGTAATGTTGGGTTATATAACTGGAGATTCTATTGTCTATTTCACAGTAATCTTGTAATTCTTAGTATATTAATGTTAGGTCTTCTGATATAAGGATCATTGAATACTGAGAAGATCCAGACAAATGGAAGACAGATTTATGACCTGTGCTATATTTTATAAAACATTACTTTATAACTGACAAGATACACCAGGGTACATTATTAAAAAATGTAATTCTTTCCAGAAGACAAAACAAAGATCATGGCAGCCAGTAACAGCGTTGCTAACCTGAATAAGGGACTGAAGAGAACATACAGGGCTCAAGATGTCCGAGAGGAAACTGAGCTGAAAATGAGATCCTACGCCAACTGGGGAGAGTTCCTGGTTCCAGGGCCACTGTCTATTGCTATACTCGGTGAACTGGTGTTTATCTCAGCTGACACTGATTTTGCTATCAATAGGTTCACACCTGACAAAAAATATACCTACATAAAACACCCAGAGTCCTTCAGGGCCTGCCTGATGCAGGTCTGCAATGATGGATGGAAAGCTTTCAATACGGCTCATACAAACATGGATAAGATTCGACTCCTGAGCTCAGGCATTCCAAATGATGTGAAGAACGTGGTGCAGACCCTTATGCAAGAAGACCAAAAAATCGTGGAGTCACTGCTTCCTGTTCACCTGAGAAAAATGGAAGGTGTTTCCAGTAAGTGCTTTGATCTGGCAGAATCTGTTGAAGGTGATTTCCAGAGACTCATTGCCCTGATCTCTGAGCTTCTTGAAAACTGTACTTCTGCTAAATCAGCTCACCAGGAGGCCCTGAAGGAAGTTAAGCAGGCCATTGAGTTTGCTGATCTCAGAAAGAAATCTGCAGAAGAGGCCAAACAGGCAGCAGAAAACTACCATACAATGGTAAATAAGGAACTTGAAGAATCATGTGAAGCTTACAAGGAAGCCGTCAAATCCATGCCCACTGGGGGCTCCATAATTGCATTAGCTTTGACTGATGCAGCGATTTCAGCAGCAACTGCTTTGCCAAATCTTCTTAACAGACTGTGTTCTGTTTCCCAAGAAACCCAACCAAACCCTGAAAATCAGTCTCCAGAATCAAACCAGATGGCCACAATGAGCATTGCAAGCATTGCAGCAAAAGCTAACATGGTTCTTGTCCTGTCACAAAGTCTTTTGAAGTTTCTCTCTGAAGATGGCAAGATTGATATGAGTAAGCTCCGTGACCAGAAAACAAATAAACCACTGGCAACAGGCATTTACAAAAATTTCAAGAGTACTGCAGATTCTATAAAGAATGAAGAGGACTGTGATATCAGAAAAACTGCTTTGAATCTCTGCAAGAGAGGAGAACAGATCTGTAAAAGCCTGGAAAATCTTGAGAAAAATCCCCAGAAAAAGATTGGTAAAGCCATAGTGAAACTGGTAAAGAGAGCAGAGGAATTTAAGGTTTGTTGTAACAATATAACAGCTACATCTGCCTTTCAGCCAAGACCCCCAAATGCATCAAAAGCAATGGGTGAGTCCTGTGGTTCAGAATCATCTGGAAGCCTTCTGAGGTCCACAGTCCAAATGAGTCAAATGAAAATTGAGCAGAGCAAGCAGCAGCTGAGAGACAGCAGAGATGAATACCACAAATCCTTTGAGAACATGAAAAAATGTTCCCAGGAGTTTGACGAAATCCTCAGTGATATGCGAAAACTTGATGTGCAGGAGATTGATTTTGAAACCACAATAAAAATGCTTGCAAAGGGTTTAGAAGCACTGGGAAGAGTGAGAGAACAGTGGATCAAGATGGTGAAGTTCTTCCAAATGATCAGCAACTTAATCGAAACATGTCTGAACCAAAACATCACTGACTTTGTCAGTCAGTGTGAGGCGGTTCCTGCCATTCCCAACTATCGGCATTTAGACTTCATTAAAGACATGCTGTACGGACCAGCTTTTCAGGCAAGCAATATCGCTCACCTTGTGCACATGATCTCTGAGACGTATGTTCAGGTCTCCAGTCAGTACCTGATGGATCGCATTAGTAACTTGGGAACTCTGATGACTCTTGAGCCAAACAATCCTGAATTTAAAAGAGCTCGAGAGAAGCTGCAGGGAAGTTGTGAAGAAGCTCAGAAGGGGATTCTTGAGCTTGTGCAGAAAAACAGAGATGATTTTGATGAACGGATTGAGAAGAGAATTGACACCATCAACCAGAACCTGAAAGCTGCACTGCCAGCTCCTTCCAGAGAAGAACAGAAAGCCATTGAGGACACTGTCCGAGAGGATCCCAAGCTACAGTTGAAAGAGATATCAAAAGAAGACGAAGATGAATATGTCTAAAGTTAGCAGAGAAAACCAAGAGGGATTAGATAATATTAAAGATCAGTCCAACTGCACACTCAAAGAAATGATACATTTATTTTCATGAATGTACACTAAAAGGTTCAAAACTTAAATGCTGTAATACATATAAAAACAGGCTTATTTTAAGGCTCATACTGTAGCTACTTTTAAATGGAATCATTACTTTGTTTTTCTATGAATAATAATAGGCCATGGCCTGTTCTTGAAGGAATAATTTTTTTTGTTTAAAGTGATTGTCAGTAGTATTTGTACTCTGGATTTTCTTTTAAAAAAGTTATTGCCCGCTATTGGAGCTTATCACATGGTGATTTATACTCCAGTATTTTCACATTATCTTAATGAGTTTCATTAAATGTGTGTCAACCCCTTCTATATTGGTTCTCCCTCAAGTCAAATATGAATATGTCTATTGAAGTCCGGCTTCACAATATTTGGAATCTTGGTGATGAAAAAAGCCTCAAAACGTGTAATGTATTTGAGATGGCAAAAAAGTATTTTAACTGTTTGGTTCAGATTTTTAAAATGTTGTTGTCATGTTTTAATGTACCATTAGATATACAATATACATTTCATTATTCATCTTGAATTGATTCTGTTTCATGCGAAATGTATCAGTGTATTCCATGATTCTGTGCCAAATTCACTGCCCTAACTGACCTTATCTAAAGTCAAGAAGTTACTTGCTTTGTTTAAATGTGCTTGTACGTGTTTTTTTAACTAAATACATAACCAAGTAGGCTATTTATCATTCTTTCAAAAAATATGTATCAGCCTATAAATGTCACTAACTATAGTGTCTAGATTTTCATTTTAAACACATAGGGTTCAAAGAATTACGAGACAAGCTGTACCCTGATCTTACATTATCCTACATGACTGCTTGACTGGAAATTCATAATGGCACATGAACATGTATTGATGAATCTATTTTAAACTTTTAAAAGTGATCTTAAGGGATATACTCCAATAAAGCAATGTTCACCTTCACTATTAACCTCATCTCTTATTTTGCCATCTGTGGACGCTTCACATTCATAAAGTAATATCTTTTATTTTTGACCTTATATTGACATAGGTAAAACAAAAACACACAGACATTCTCGTGTTTACCACTAGATGTGTAATTGATACGCCATTCATGTAAAAAAATAATAAAATAAATTTACATTAAACTTAATGTGTTAAATAATTACATTTATAATGTAAATGTATATTGATATTCATGAATATTGATTATGATTTGCTCATTGGTAATTTTATAATGGATGGAATCAACCCACAAGGAAACACTAACTGTTGTTCAGAATTGAAGACTGAGTAAGTTTACTCAAGACAGCAACAAGATATGGCAAAAATACAAAAACAGAAAGACCATGCGCTCAATAATCTTCATTAATATTTTTAAAAAATGTAACAGCCCCGGCAATACCTATGATGAAATGTTTGCAGTGCAACAAGTCAGGACAATAATTAATTTCAGTTCATGCAACTCTAGGTATCTGTGTAACTGCTGTGAACTTCATAATAGATTTTAAATTTGCAAAGATGAGCAAGGACTCATGACAGCCACCAGGCTGCTGATTATCACAAACTCATTGAAGTTTAATGTCTGTATTCACTACGGGGTCTATTCAGACACGTGCTCAGCGCGACTTAAGTGCTTTTTTGACTCACTGTGCGCATTTTCAGTGTCTGTTCCTATTCTGGCCAGGTACCCATTTTGTGTATGCACCCTGTCCTGCCAAGACCACCTGGATATTTTTGCTTGCTGAATCAGAGACAGAAATATAACATTATTATTATTATATTTATTGATATTGGTCAATCTTTGCATATAGTAATTGTGAAAAATAAAAAGTTGAAACAAAAATTCCGGAAATTCCAGGGCTGCAATAATAATTACAAAACAATACATCAACATGTATAGTATAATCACTCATACTGTACAGTACTGTGAGGGTTCTAGTTCTCCCTCTCACCTGCATTTGGCCACAAGATCTCATCAACACCACATTTTATGTCTTCTCTGGTGATGCATCTTGGTATCTTCCGGAATGTCTAATCCAACCCTGGCAGTCTTCAGGAGAAGTGTCTCCACACCCTGCATTCATGGCATCCAGTAAGGACATCTGATCATGTGGATGGTGGTCATAAACCTTTTACCTCAACGCAGAGAAAAACTCCTCTATGGGGTTTAGGAAGGGGGAGTATGAAGGCCTAATCCAATCCAAGTTCCTCACTGCCATGCTCTGATTCACCAAACAGAATGACCCAGGTGTTATTGGCAGCACAGAGGGCATACACGAAATGGGTAACTGGTTTGTCTCAAATGAATGAATATATACTCTTTCAGCACGACTAATTGTTTATTGGATGTTGGGATTAATTGACGGCCAGACTGAGAGGCTGATTACAGCTAAATATGAGAAATTCAAAATATGAGCGGGTATTGTGTTCACCTTACGTTCGATAGCAAACATTGCAATTCATGATAAAATGTATTTGTTGGTGCTACTGCTACTTCACAAAAGTGCATATTACCATCTTAATTGTATTGTCCATTAGTATTACAACTTATATCTGGTCTTGACAAGTCATTTCTCGGTATATTTTTACCAGATCAATCAGCTATGAATGAAATCCATTTGATTTAAATGTATTAAAACAAATACCTACATTTAACCGAACTACTCTGCTCTTATGCTCCTATCATGTAGATTGTGCTGCATGATTTAGAATATAATTGCTGTATGTGATAACATACCTTGAAGTCAGTTTTAGTCATTCAATCAAGTCATCAGGTTTAGTCATTTTTGTTCAATAACCTTCTCTTCCAGTCACCAGGTACAAACAATACAAACAATAGGCACCATGCAAGCTAAAAAAAAACAACTCAGACTAAATACCAAATTCCTCTACTACCCCCAGCACCATAGTATGCAATGATATGAGGTACATTTACTGTAGCTAGTGAACAGATATTTGTGTAATGTTTCAATTTTTTTTTTCACATAGAGAACCCCTTTTTTCCAGACTGTGAGCATGGCCATGTTGAACCACACACAGATCAAAGAAGAATTTGAAGCTGGAATTTTACCTTCACCAAAGAAAGCTTTGGCTGCCATTTTGTCAATTGCTGACACTATCAAGAGGTTTAACCCAAATTCTATTAAAGAGTCAGAATATGAGAAAATACAAGATCTGATAGCAACGGTTAACCATGAAACACAACAGGCTGCAGAAACTGCTCATGAAAAACTTGAAAACCTCAATAATCAGTGTGAAGAACTGATGGTGAGACAGAAAACTCTGAAGGACCAGATGAAATCAAAAGAAGAAGAGCTGCAGAAACAGAGGACGCAAATTGACCAGCTTGAGGACGAGAAAAGGGAACGTGATCGTGACCTCATGAAAAACAAATCAGAGTTGGCAGACGCCATTGAAAAAAAGGAGGAAGCTAAGGCTGACTATGATGCTGCTGACACTGCAGCGGGTGTAAGCATTGGAGTAATGTTCATCCCCGTCGTAGGTAGGTATATTATATTTACAGTATATATATATGTATATATATATAGTTTTGCACATATAGTGTATATAGTTATGCAGCTTTGTCTTCTTCTCCCAGTTATTGCATTTCTCGCTTAATTTCAATGTTTTAATGAGATACATAATCTATAACTGAATAATGTGACTGCCTTGTCACTAATTATGTTGCAGGTTGTATTTATTTAATCGTATTGTATCATTTTATTACAATCATTTGAAGTTGAAATTATATTCAGCAAAAAGTGTAATCTAAGGAGAGAGGATCTCAGTCCTCTGGTAATTTGGGTGCCTGACGTTTGTCTCCAGTTAATACAAATTACATGTGCTCCAAAGAAATAAGCTTGAAGCTGGCAGTATGAGTTTCACAGAGTTTAAGAGAAATGGTTCACCAATGGAGAATGCTGTAATGAGACCCACTAATATATTAAGTCTGGCAATATCATGCAAAGCTTAGTTAACATTACTTTAGCTTTACTGAAAAGTAGAATTTTTGGAGAGTCATATCATAGCCATTTCTGCACCAGTGGTAGCAAAACCTTACATACCACCTCAGAATAATATTGTGACATGACAGACATGAATTTGGGAATTTCAATAACGTTCGTTTGGCAACCTGAAATTCTATTCAGGTATACGTATGTGCAATTACATCAGCTGAGTCCTTTGTGAATTCAAATTTTGTAGCTGCAGTTCATTTCCATTCATTTGTACTAACGGCTGTTGGCGTCTCATGTACAGGTACCATTTTTGGTGGTATTTCATATGCTGTGGCTCGAAGATTTCGCAATGAAGCAGAAAGAAGAATGGATGAATCAGGAGACTCAGCTGCATATCATCAAAGAATCGTTTCTGACATTGAAGAAAAGCTGACAAATTTGAGGACAGAGCAAGAAACAGTTTTGGGAGAGGTTAAGGAGATGAACCAGGATCTCAGTGATCTGGATGAGAAACTGAGCGAAACAAAGAAACTCATTGAAAATATGACATCAGTACAAAGCATGATGAAGCAGTGCACTGCGTTTCTGAGCCAGCTCAACGGAAAGGCTGATGTAATGGAAATCACCTCTGCTGAAATACTGGACTTAAAACAAACATGTAACTTACTCAAGGATATCATTGGCCATTTAGAAAGTGGTGCAAATTCTCGTGCCATAAGGCCCATGTTACCACTCGCCAGTATTATGCCTCCCATAATCCCCCCCACATTAGCACTGCCAGAGACAGGCCCCGAATGGGACACACTTCAGGAGTTCTTTTAAACTTGAGCATGGAACATGTAACAAAGAAAAACTTTCATAGAAATAATAGTAAAAAAATTAAAACAATAGCTTCCTGGCTGTAAACATTTTTGGAGCTGCAGTTTTGCATTTCTCTTTCTCACTCCATGTGTTTCTCTCCTTTTATCATAAGTATTTGATTTTCTAATACTTTGTAAAAATTTTACAGTTGGTGATGCATGCAATGAAAGTTGTGCATGAAAGATACATTGTACATCTTTACTTAATTTAGAAATAAGTGCATACAAGTTCATCCTATTTGTAGACCTGTATTTAATGCTGATTCACTATGATGTTGTTTCATCCATTAGAAGATGTCATTAGCTGCTGACTGCTACTAGTTCAGAGCTATATATATATATGTATGTGTGTGTGTGTATAAACCCTTCCCAACAATGCTGTTTTCTTGCTGTTTGTATAATTAAAATGAAAATGTTCCAATGTGGTCCAATGTGCAGATTTGTTCAATGGTAAGCTAATGCGGCTAGTATAGCTAATGGGCCAAGTTGAATATGCTTCTTGATTTAGCAATAGTTAGCTATCCGAGGCACATAGTAATCTTAGCATAGCATCCTGGTTCTGAAGCACAGACTCGGGATCGGAGTTAATGTGAGTCCATGTGGTGGTCCCTGATACTGCTGGGTGGCAGAGACTGTCCGACTTGGTGTGGCCTCATGGAAACACACCCTCACCCTTGTCTATTATGCAGTACAGCTGATCGGGACTCTGATGCTGTTCCTAAAACATATATACATATACATATACGCATACAATATCTAATGTGTGTCCGAGTGCAAAAAGCCACATTGGCTGTTCCCCCCCAGGTGCAAATAGCATTGTTGGCTATGGACACCTGGGTACTTTTCTCTGCCATGCTATATATTATATCCACCTGGTGGTAAATAGCCACATTGGCTATTCCACCCCGGGGGCAAATAGTATTGTTAACTACTGACAACTAGGTGCTGTTAGCATTTATTAGCAAGCAGGGCTTCATTCTCCAAAATTGTGAAGTTGTTTTTATTGCTCTTAGATGGCATCTTTTGGAATGTCTCTCCTGAACAGAAGGATTGCCATGCCTGGCCTTACAAGCCATTTTTGGTGCATCAATTTGGGGATGACATCACGTTAAAAAGGGTTGTGGGTTTCTCCCCTTTTCTTTGAATACTTTGCCAATTACATATAACCGAAACATAACTATTGTTTTACACCTTTTGCTCATTCTTTTGTGCTCCCCATTAGTAGTTTTATTAACCTTTTCAATTCATCCAGCCTGGTAGTGCCTGTACTGCAGTTTTCTTGTATCTTAAATGGTGCTATTGTTGTGTAAATACTTCTACTTCTTGTTTGTTGTTTTTTTTTTCAGTTACACTTGTCACTGGCGAATTATTTCCAGACAAGTACAATCAGTTTTCCATTTAATAATAAGTGATCTTATAACATCTGAATAAGTTAATGTACTTTTTTTTAACGATAATAGCTACAAATTACAATCACAAACCACACATTTAATGAATGTGATCCACATGGCTGAGCTTGAATAATAAAATCAAAATGACAGAAAAGACACATCACCGAATAGCATTATTAACATTTCAGAATTATGAATTACAGTTCTGTTTATAAAGCTGTTACATGCGCATTAATTACAATTTTATACTATATTGTTGGCTGGATTTAATACTTACGTAGAATACCAAAGCATATTTTTGTAAATGTTTTAAGTATGCTTTGGGTAAGCATGTGAGTATGCATGTTTTATGTGGTTACAGTATTATTGGTGATAAGAGTTACTGTTATTATTTTATTTTAAGCCCTCTGTTTTAAGATTTAAGTCATTCATTTCATAATTTTATCATATTTTGGAGTGTTTGGAGGCAGTAGAAACATGCTTTCAGTCATGCCAACCAGATTTGTGACAGCTTCAGTCATTCATTTCATAACTTTATCATATTTAGTTTCAAACTATTTTGGAGTGTTTGGAGGCAGTAGAAACATGCTTTCAGTCATGCCAACCAGATTTGTGACAGCTTCAGTCATTCATTTCATAACTTTATCATATTTTGGAGTGTTTGGAGGCAGTAGAAACATGCTTTCAGTCATGCCAACCAGATTTGTGACAGCTTCAGTCATTCATTTCATAACTTTATCATATTTAGTTTTTTCAGTCATGCCAACCAGATTTGTGACAGCCTCTCTACATATTAATCAGGATTAGTTTACACTCAAAATTTATTTAATTGATGCGTTTTTCTTCAATCAGTTTGCACCCTAAACATGTGTCTAATCAAACTTTCCACATCTTCATTGTGTTAAATCTCTAAATCAGTAAATCTTCATTGCTTTACTACTTGATGTACCATGGTGACATGAATAATGCGATTCATTTATTTCATATTCTGGCAAGCTACACTGCAAAAATGAACTATCCATGAATTTTTTCCCCTTTTTTTCCAAATCCAAATGTTCAACCGAATGTTGACCTCACCGCAGCACCCGCCCTGACAGCTGTAAGAGGAGAAGTCGAGCATGTGACTCCTATGATTCACGTGACGACGCTCTCGCTTATTTTCATGTTGTGGCCGCACCACCAACTGCACACTGACTATGACGTCAGAGGAAGACGTAGTCAGCGAACAGTCGGTTTGTGCTGCCACAGGCGCCTAAGCATGACAAGGAGAGTGCTATTGTGATGAAGCCAACAGGAGTTGGGCTGATTTACCCCGTATTGAACCCCAGCAAGGCTGTGGTTCCTGGCCTCGCCATGGCCAGGAATGGCGAAGCCAGGAATCGAACCCCTGACCTCCAGCCCCGTAGGCAGCAATTTATCCTACAAGCCACTCAGAGACCCTATGCATGCAATTTAATCAATTTTAATAGGCAAAGTTTTCTTTCCACCTCATTAGATGATCACCATGGATGGTTATTTTGAGCATGGTATCTTTTTTTGCACATGTTTTTGTACATGCAAACCTTGAGTAAACCGACCCCAGAATATGACAACCCAGTGAAGGCTCCTGCACCTCATTCCACTGCTAAAACCAGCTGCTGTGACAGTGGTTACAATACATTTTATTTGAATCTGATGATCAGCAGTCATGTGTCCGTACTTTGATCTTTATCACTGATAACACTATGTCTTGGGGTCCTTGTTTTTTGAGGCATTGTTTTCTTTCCATTTTAGTTATTATCAATTGATTATTACTTTTTTCTGAGGGGTCATCTTTTTTTAATCACTTCAGTTACTCTTGCTGTTACACCACTTTAGAAAAGTGGCAGTCCTTATGAGTGACGGGCACATTTTAAGCACAGACACAGACTGATACTGTAAAACTATAATGAAAACAACTGAGAAGATGATTTTGCTGAGTATCTCAGGGTACTTCTAATTTACAGATTTATTTTTTTCCTAGATGACAGAAAAAATCATGGAGGCCAGTCGCAACTGCATCGTCAAACTGAATGAAGGATTGAAGAAGACATACACGGCTCAAGATGTCCGAGAGGAAACCGAGCTGAAAATGAGATCCTACGCCAACTGGGGAGAGTTCCTGGTCCCAGGGCCACTGTCTATTGCTATACTCGGTGAACTGGTGTTTATCTCAGCTGACACTGATTTTGCTATCAATAGGTTCACACCTGACAAAAAATATACCTACATAAAACACCCAGAGTCCTTCAGGGCCTGCCTGATGCAGGTCTGCAATGATGGATGGAAAGCTTTCAATACGGCTCATACAAACATGGATAAGATTCGACTCCTGAGCTCAGGCATTCCAAATGATGTGAAGAACGTGGTGCAGACCCTTATGCAAGAAGACCAGGAAATTGTGGAGTCACTGCTTCCTGTTCACCTGAGAAAAATGAAAGGTGTTTCCAGGAAGTGCTTTGATCTGGCAAAACATGTTGAAGGTGATTTCCAGAGACTCATTGACCTGATCTCTGAGCTTCTTGAAAACTGTACTTCTGCTAAATCAGCTCACCAGGAGGCCCTGAAGGAAGTTAAGCAGGCCATTGAGTTTGCTGAACTTAGAAAGAAATCTGCAGAAGAGGCCAAACAGGCAGCAGAAAAGTACCATACAATGGTAAATAAGGAACTTGAAGAATCACGGGAAGTATACAAAGAAGCCATCAACTCCATGCCCACCGGTGGTTTCTTGATTGCGTTAGCTTTGACTGATGGTGTAGTCTCAGTGGCAACTGCTTTACCGAAACTTTTAAAAGAATTTTCAGAAATTAATCCTATGGCCGCATTGAGCATTGCAGCAAAAGCTGCTATGGTTCTTGCTACATCAGAAGGTCTTTTGGGGTTTGTGCCTCAAGACAAAAAGATCGATATGTCTAAGCTCTGCAAACAGAAGTCAGATACACCACCACCAAATACCATTGCCAAGAATTTCAAGAACACTGCAGATTCAATGAAGAATGTGGAGAAATGTCACCTCAAAGAAACTGCAATGGATATTTGCAAGCAAGGACAACATATATGTGAAATACTGACAAATAACTTGACCAAAACAGATAACCAGCAAAATATGATTGAAGATATAAAGAAACTAGTAGAGAATGCTCAGAAGTTTCAAATTTGCTGTTCCAATGTGGCAAATATGCCTGTCTTTCAGCCAAGACCCCCAAATGCATCAAAAGCAATGGGTGAGTATTGTGGTTCAGAATCATCTGGAAGCCTTCTGAGGTCCACAGTCCAAATCAGTAAAATGAAGATTGAGCAGAGCAAGCAGCAGCTGAGAGACAGCAGAGACAAATACCACAAATCCTTTGAAAACATGAAAAAATGCACCCAAGAGTTTGACGAAATCCTGAGTGATATGCGAAAACTTGATGTGGAAGAGATTGATTTTGAAACCACAATAAAAACGCTTGCAAAAGGTTTAGAAGCACTGGGAAGAGTGAGAGAACAGTGGACCAAGATGGTGCAGTTCTTCCAAATGATCAGCAACTTAATCGAAACATGTCTGAACCAAAACATCACTGACTTTGTCAGTCAGTGTGAGGCGGTACCTGCCATTCCCAACTATCGGCATTTAGACTTCATTAAAGACATGCTGTACGGACCAGCTTTTCAGGCAAGCAATATCGCTCACCTTGTGCACATGATCTCTGAGACGTATGTTCAGGTCTCCAGTCAGTACCTGATGGATCGTATTAGTAACTTGGGAACTCTGATGACTCTTGAGCCAGACAATCCCCAATTTAAAAGGGCTCGACATGAGCTGCAGGGAAGTTGTATAGAAGCTCAGAAGGGGATTCTTGAGCTTGTGCAGAAAAACAGAGATGATTTTGATGAACGGATTGAGAAGAGAATTGACAGCATCAACCAGAACCTGAAAGCTGCGCTGCCAGCTCCTTCCAGAGAAGAACAGAAAGCCATTGAGGACACTGTCCGAAAGGATCCCAAGCTACAGTTGAAAGAGATGTCAAAAGAAGACGAAGATGAATTTGTCTAAAGTTAGCAGAGAAAACCAAGAGGGATTAGAAAATAATATGAAACTCATCACACATTCACACACACTCTCTCACACAAACACACACACACACACACACACACACACACAAACTAACGATGTATTCAATTCCCACAAAAATGCTCAGATTGTGGACTTAAATAGACTCAAATTGACGGTCATAAGGCTCATGCTGTAGTTTAAAAAGACACAATTCTTTATTTACTTATATTAGCAAAACAACATGGTCAGTTTTGAAGTAGTGCTGGAATTTGTGTTTCTTCTTGTGTTTTTTTTTTTAATCGGGTGATCACTAAACTTACAAGATGATTTCCACATCAGTTGTTTCATATTACCTTTCCAATTTGTTTGTACTTTGCATTAAGATGTTTTACTTCGTCTTTTTTTTGGTAAATGGTATGCATTAATCTGAAAGTTTTAGTTTGCATTATTGGAAATGATTAGCACAGGCTATGTTTACATGTACATCAATAATCTGATTATGGAAAATCGTTGGAGTAAGGCATTTGTCTGATTAAGATGTTTACACGTCATCACCACCAGCCTTCAAACCTGTTCACTCATATTCACTGGGATAACCAATTCAACTTTTCAGAAACACGTTTGAAAATGTCACCTTTGTGATTTACTACCCATCAATAAAATGCTCAAGTACTCCTTGGCACATGGGAAACTTGGTCAGAATGGAACAGATGCAGTTAAGATGTATTCATGCCTTACTGGTGTGATTACTGTAGCAGTATACCCTATGCCTTACTGCGATTATGGTTACTGCCTCTGTGAAGATAATCACAGTAACATAACCACAGTATGGTGTTGGCATGGTTACGACCATACTCACATTACTGCCTTAATCACATGGTAACTGGATTATTACAGTGCATGTAAATGTAGCCACTGAACACCTTTTTAATCTTTGTCAATCCCTACGAAAATGGATATTTTACAAGCCAACCACAAAGCTTAAGTTTAATCTATTAAAGCTGTAAAATGTTCAAAAATGTTGGTGTTAAAAGAAATGTTAAAGTTGTAAAATGTTGGTGATGGAAAAAAAAATCTCATAGTGAACAAAAGTTTACACAGCTTGTCAAACATATCAGCCTGCTTTAAAATATTTTATTTGAAATGAGGAAAAATGAGCCAACTTTGTTCTGGTTCAGATTTGGTAAATGTTGTACCTATCTCTTAATGTAGCATTATTAAAATCACACTTTGATTACACAGGAAGAATTCTCTTGTGTAAACACAGCCATTTCTTAGTTTCATGTGAGATATAACACTGTATACTGGATCTGTGCTGAAATCATGGCCCTACCTAACCTTAGCTGAAATAACAGGATATATTGCTCTCTTTAAATTTGCTTTTGCTTGCTTCCAACAAAATGAAAATATATATAAACATTATCAGTGAACTTTACAGTAAATGGTATATGGTCTATCATATCTACACTTTTGATTTGTCAAACGTGCCACTTCTTTATGCATTTGATAAGCTCAAATAAAGCAATGCTTTCATTCAAAATAACCAGTTCTTGCCTCTCATTTTGTCAAGTACCAAAAAAGTTAATGTAGGTAGGAGATGATTCACAATCATAACATCAAGTATTTACTGAATCCTTAAGTTGGTTTTTCAATAAATGGGAGTGTAGTTCCATGATCAGTACGTGTTTTTTAGTAT
The DNA here is from genome assembly GCA_019788955.1 of Albula glossodonta. Lineage (NCBI taxonomy): Eukaryota > Metazoa > Chordata > Actinopteri > Albuliformes > Albulidae > Albula > Albula glossodonta. The sequence continues at coordinate 17,093 of JAFBMS010001356.1, read as the reverse complement.
TATTATTGAAACTTATCTTTGCATCGTAACTCACCAGTGAACGCAGGGCATATAGCAGGTACGCAATAGAGTTGATATAATGTTACAGACGGATGTGGGGTTTTCAGAAGGGGGAGACACAGAGACTTAAAGTTGGGGGTGTGTCTCATTAGATGAAGGACAGGAATGTTCCTCTGCTGAACTAAAAACATAAAGAGCGTCCAATGTAGATTTGATGTGAATTTAGTACTCGCAGGCAAAGACAGAGAGAAGGATCAGAACTCACTTCTGAGGTTAATTAACACCTCATTCACATCCCTCACTTTTTATGATTGAACATTCACAAAACATGTGTGAACGAAAGTACATGTGTGATGACGGGTCAGTCCCATTTTATACCATCTACACAGTGTACAATAAACTCATTTTGTTGAGAATTCACTTACGCAAGAGATTCCTAGGTATAAGTTACAGGTAAGACGACAGTACTTTCAGGTCATGTTATAACATGATCAATCATTGTTTGTTTCCTCATAGTAATGTGACAGAGCGGGATTTTTCAGCTCCTGTATAAAGTTCACTGCACATTACATTTCTCAGGAAACAAACCTCAGGAATTTTCTGATGGTGGAATCCAGTCTGACATAAAATGAGTCTAAGAGAGGGGATTAAACTGCTACACCGTATGCACACATTGCAGACCTTATCTGTGAATGTACATAAAAAAATGTAACCTGGAAGACTGAAGATCCTGCCCTGTATAGATCACTGTGAAGGGTTCTAACATTGCAGATTGGCACTTACTTTACATGGCACCCTCAAAACAGCTTTTGCTGCCAGATATTGTGGGGAATATTTTAATAACTGAATTTATGAATAAGGAATCTACCTTTAACTCAGGTGGGAAATGAAATTTCCTAGTGTTGCAAACAACAATTGGTTTCAGTCTGCCATACGTAGTGGAGACACGCAAAAAAAAGAGACATTAACTAATTAATTTTGTTTTTTTCCTTTGAAATGTATATTTAGTATGGTAATGGTACAATTGATGTTGAAAAGTAACGTTTATTTAGTTTTTTTTCTTTCCTGGTTTATGTTGACCAGTCTAAAGTATTCAAAGCAATAATGTACAGTGTTGAAACTGCAGTATTGGAAGATGTTTTTTTGTCTAAATACACATTTCAGAAAAGCAGAAGATCAGTATTTTTTTTTGGTTTGATCTATTCTAACTGTTCTATGTAAAGCAAGGGTGGGCAACCCTGGTCCTTGAGTGCCAGAGACCTTTCTGGTTTTCACTCCAGCCAAACCCCTGACAGTGTAATCAGACAGGGGTTAATTAACAGACAGAGTTAATTATCAGGCTTTAACGACTGCAGTTGACCATGTGCTGGAGCTGGAAGAGGAGCTTCACCATTCAGGATTAGGCACTTCATAATTACTCAAACTGTACTCGAGAACTCGGGCAGAACGAAATCCCGAAAAGGCTCTGGCACTCAAGGACCAGGGTTGCCCACCCCTGATGTAACGGCTGTAAACACTGGTACGAGCAGTAAGCTGCTGATCACATGCTGCTGCTCATCACATAGGTAAACGCACATTTCAGTCATAATCAGAGTACATGACATAGCCAGCCTCTGAGTGGCTCGTGGGATAATTTGCTGCCTACAGGTCCTGAGGTCAGGGGTTTGATTCCTGGTCTCACCATCCCCGACCATGGCCAGAGGCTCGATGGGAGAGGCAACAGAGTTAAGAGTTTGCATTGAGTGCTCTCGATCTTACACAAACGCACACAGGTAGTGTGTCCTGGATGCTAACAGTTCTTATGGTAGGAAACTACCTGTCAGTTTATTTTTGGGTGCCTTGTGGATGGACATTATAGGTAAGAGAATGGGTGGAATACGGTTATGGTGCCGTGAGAGGCACAACTGACGATTCCAAATTAGGAGAAAAGGGGAAAAGGGGCATTTAAAGGTAGATCATGAGAGTGAGGCATTACAATTGCCTATTTAAATAAATGAATTACTATTACAATCCAGGAACATGCCAAAAATGCAGCATGTAAACATTTGCCATGGCACGGTTAGCCAAACCTTTTGTCATTAATGTGAACTTTGAAAGCAAGTTTGCAACTGCAATATGAAGAGTTCACAGATCACAGGTCATACAACCTGTCATGATGAGGATGAAGCAAGTCCATAAAACCATAAGTGGGCTGGATTACATTGCTGCTGGGGGATAAAAACAAGCTCTGGTTGCAAATTTCTTAAACCAGTGATCTGCAGGACTGGAGGGTGAGTTAAATGTGAGCCTGTTTGGTAAGAAAATGACATGTTTTCTAGCAAGACACAGTGATCTTTACTAGTCCATTAAAACTCTTAGACCTAAACATAAAGTTATGTTTTAATAAAAACAGATCAGGCAGGAGAGTTCTAAAAAAACAGACAGAAATGATAAACTAGTATTTGCTTGTTATAGCTTGAGCACTTGTGTTGCAATATATATTCACCACTGATTAAGGTAATCATAACACTTGTTTTGATTCACACCTTTAAAAGTGAGAAAACCAGATGGTGAAATTTTACTGAAAACATGGAAATGGGTTGATTTCCACCTCATTCACATCCCTCACTTTTTTATGATTGAACATTCACAAAACATGTGTGAACGAAAGTACATGTGTGATGACGGGTCAGTCCCATTTTATACCATCTACACAGTGTACAATAAACTCATTTTGTTGAGAATTCACTTACGCAAGAGATTCCCAGGTGTAAGATACAGGTAAGACGACAGTACTTTCAGGTCATGTTATAACGCAATCGATCATTATTTGTTTCCTCATAGTAATGTGACAGAACGGGATTTTTCAGTTCCTGTCTAAAGTTCACTGCACATTACATTTCTCAGGAAACAAACCTCAGGAATTTTCTGATGGTGGAATCCAGTCTGACATAAAATGAGTCTAAGAGAGGGGATTAAACTGCTACACCGTATGCACACATTGCAGACCTTATCTGTGAATGTATATAAAAAAATGTAACCTGGAAGACTGAAGATCCTGCCCTGTATAGATCACTGTGAAGGGTTCTAACATTGCAGATCAGCACTTACTTTACATGGCACCCTCAAAACAGAATAAAAAAGACTGAGACTTAATTGACCAAAGATTGCCTGGAAACAATAAGTATTTCTGGAGTTAAATGATATACAGGGGGTCCTCGGGTTACGACGGTCTCGAGTTAGGACGTTTCGTAGTTACGTGGTTTTGCTGCTAGATATTGTGGGGAATATTTTAATAACTGAATTTATGAATAAGGAATCTACCTTTAACTCAGGTGGGAAATGAAATTTCCTAGCCTTATCATTTAGTGGCATTAGAATAGATTTTTGCTAATTAATCTTATATTTTGCCAGGTCAAAATAATTAAGGGCACACATTTCAGACCTTATCTGTGAATATATATAAAAAAGTGTAACCTGGAAGACTGAGTATTTCATGCGCCACTAGCACTTTTCAAGCATTAAAATATTAATGACAGTTAGCTGGCTACATTCTTTTAATCAGTGCGCTTTCTTCAAACTTGAATAAAACGGTCCTTTTGAGTTTATCATTTTAATACTGGTGATTGTGGTTGATGTTGTTGGGGGCGGGGGGGGGGGGGAGGGAAATGCATTTAGAATTTTTTAGCCAGATGTACAAATTACTGGAACACAAGTAAAGAAAGGAGCAGAGCAACTGACTTTGGGTTCACTAGTTTCATCATTCTTTCCATTTGAAGAGATGATATAAGTTCTCCAAACATGGTATGCAAAAGGAGATGTCCCGATCTGCCACCATAAGTGCCTATGTGTGCATGTGTGAGTGCAACAGTAAAACATGTGTGTGTGTGTGTGTATGTGTGTGTGTATTTTGAATGAAATACACATGTTTAAGAACCCTATGTCTATGTGCTTTAAAATCTCAAAAATGCTATGAAGCACACGCTTACCTTCAACGTCCAGGCCAGAGCAGAGCCTGACTGATTTCTGTGCAGGATTTTTCCCTGTCTATCGATATCTACATAATTGTAGATGCCACTTCTGCATTTGTATCGTTTTCAGTTGACTGATCAGTCCATAACACTAAGTTTTGTATTTCAGAGGTTCAACTAATACATTAATAAAGTAAAAAAAATGTTAATGTTAAAAAGAAATGTTTCAGTACATCACTTTTGTTTCTTGAAAAATTACATTTGGAGATTAGACAGTTGCATGGGGGGCAGGGGGAGGGGGGTTGTTTGCTTGTAAGTCATGTGACACTGGTCCATGCATGAAATGTGAATGTATGAAATGCTTTCAGCTTTCACAGGGCTGGCATGGAAAATTACAAGATTTTAAGTGTTAGAAGAGTCATGATGAAAGTGAAAGAGGGAGCAAGGGTGGGCCGGCTTACTTTTCCTGGTAGAGGATAAATATGAGCTGTGGAAACAAGAGTCTTTCAAACTGAATGCAGTTAACTTAGTGGTGAGCTCAACTTCATCTTCTGTTTTGTTTGACCAGACTAAAAAAGACTGAGACTTAATTGACCAAAGATTGCCTGGAAACAGTAAGTATTTCTGGAGTTAAATGATATACAGGGGGTCCTCGGGTTACGACGGTCTCGAGTTACGACGTTTCGTGGTTACGATGCACTCCCACAAATTAATTAAAAAACATAGTTTCGAACTACGCGGTTTGGTTCGTAAATACAACCACAGAAATAAAGATAAGAAATTGTTCTCTCTTTTTTTATTACTGTTTAATTTAATTACTGTATTTTATATGTCCTTCATGTGTTGTGTGTACAGAGTGAGTGACTTAAGGTGTTAACTTATAATTTAACTTGGGTATAATTTAGGTATAAATTCCGATTTACGTCGAAAATCATCTTACGACAAGTCGTAGGAACGGAACTCGTTCGTAAGTCGAGGACCCCCTGTATCTTTCTTTGCTAGGACTTTGGCAAAAAATGTCATAATCATTAACTTTAGGACAATAAGATTTAGTTCAAAACTAAAAAAAGATCAAAGCTTTACTTAAAAATTGCAAAGAGGTGTTTTTAAAAAGGAAGGACAAAGAATGACATTTGTATGTTCTATTTTTGTACCACAGAAGCTGATATTGTTATACATCACAACTACTGAACATAAGGTAAGCCATAATCTCTGTATACACGAGACAGCCTTATCAAGACAGTGAAAACTGCTTTGTAGACAAGAGGGAAATGCATTTAGACTTTTTTAGCCAGATGTACAAATTACTGGAACACAAGTAAAGAAAGGAGCAGAGCAACTGACTTTGGGTTCACTAGTTTCATCATTCTTTCCATTTGAGGAGATGATATAAGTTCTCCAAACATGGTATGCAAAAGGAGACGTCCCGATCTGCAACCATAAGTGCCTATGTGTGCATGTGTGAGTGCAGCAGTAAAACACAGTGTGTGTGTGTGTGTGTGTGTGTGTGTGTGTGTGTGTATTTTAAATACATATATTATATGATTTATATATGTGGTGATCATCGTATATTTTTCTTTTCTGTTTATGCTCAGTGATACAACACATATACAACACTTAATGCTGCCAAAACCCGTTTTATATGAAGTAATGTCAAACCACATGACACAAAAATGAATATAACGTATAGTAACCACTGTAGCTAGCATGAAAAATTTCACTCAGTTACATTAAATACGGATGGAGGTGATTGCCGTTGCTTGAAAAGTTGTTGGCGGTAATGCCTGCTACTCCTTTTCCTGTTGCGGTACTGGCTTGTCTCAGAAAATAACTTTTCGGGTGTCACTGCGGTAATGGCGTGTTTTAAATCGGTTGTAGGACCTTGCACCTGCTGGTGAAAATAAAGCCCTAAAGGTCATACAAAATACTGAAAGTCATGAATAAGATAGTTTGATATTTAGTTTTACATAAGGCAAATCTATGTGAGCCATTGGCAGAGGAAATTTCATGGCTAACAGCAATGAAATAATCAGGGATCAAAATGTTCAACCAGTTTCAGGGCTGAAAAATAGGTGTTACCCAGGTGGATATGACACAAAACATTTTAACTCTCGGACCTTTATATTTTGCATGGCCTCATTATATATGTAGAAGTAACTGCATACAAAAAATTGGTAAAATGAGAGAAGTTCAGTTGAGGGGTACTCACTGATTTCTGATGGAATGACCCATATATGTATGTAGTTCATTTTGTTGTAGTATTACTTAAATTCATAGTTTTACAACATTTTGTCGACACAGTTTAAATGGTGGTAAACAGGGCATGATTGGGGCTGAGTGAATGTTCTTTCAAATTACGTTCTTTAGTTGAGCATTTAATTGATGATGCAATATGTCTTGGGGTAGGAAAGTACATTAAAGAGTGCGATTAGAGGACACACATGACAGGAGGAAGGGTAAATTGTGCTCATTTTAGAGACATAATTGGTGGTTCCTTCCAATCTTTTTTATGGTGGCTTGTCATTTTTGAAATGTTAATGCCAGAATTAACATTGAAAAAATACAAACATACAAATGAAAAAAGTTGTAGCATTGTAACCCATACTATATTATACCCATGAGATATTATTTAAGGAGTAAATGTTTCCTCAATAGATAAGTTACATTAGGGCACTTGTAATTCTAAGATTTAATTCTTTCCAGACAACGAAAAAGATCATGGCGGACAGTAACAGCGTTGCTAACCTGAATAAGGGAATGAAGAAGACATACAGAGCTCAAGATGTCCGAGAGGAAACCGAGCTGAAAATGAGATCCTATGCCAACTGGGGAGAGTTCCTGGTCCCAGGGCCACAGTCTATTGCTTTACTCGGTGAACTGGTGTTTATCTCAGCTAACACTGATTTTGCTATCAATAGGTACACACCTGACAAAAAATATACCTACATAAAACACCCAGAGTCCTTCAGGGCCTGCCTGATGCAGGTCTGCAATGATGGATGGAAAGCTTTCAATACGGCTCATACAAACATGGATAAGATTCGACTCCTGAGCTCAGGCATTCCAAATGATGTGAAGAACGTGGTGCAGACCCTTATGCAAGAAGACCAGAAAATTGTGGAGTCACTGCTTCCTGTTCACCTGAGAAAAATTAAAGTTGTTTCCAGTAAGTGCTTTGATCTGGCAAAACATGTTGAAGGTGATTTCCAGAGACTCATTGACCTGGTCTCTGAGCTTCTTGAAAACTGTACTTCTGCTAAATCAGCTCACCAGGAGGCCCTGAAGGAAGTTAAGCAGGCCATTGAGTTTGCTGAACTCAGAAAGAAATCTGCAGAAGAGGCCAAACAGGCAGCAGAAAACTACCATACAATGGTAAATAAGGAACTTGAAGAATCAAGAGAAGCTTACAAGGAGGCCGTCAAATCCATGCCCACTGGAGGTGACATGATTGTGTTAGCTTTGGCTGATGCAACGATTTCAGTGGTAACTGCTTTGCCAGATCTTCTTAACATGACGTCTAATGCATTCCAAGTACGCCTTCCAAGTACAAGAAATCCTGTATCTCAGTCTCCAGAATCAAACCAGATGGCCACAATGAGCATTGCAGCAAAAGCTAACATGGTTCTTGTCCTGTCACAAAGTCTTTTGGAATTTCTCTCTGAAGATGGCAAGATTGATATGAGTAAGCTCCGTGACCAGACGACAAATAAACCACTGGCACCAGGCATTGGCAAAAATTTCAAGAGTACTGCAGATTCTATAAAGAATGAGCGTGACTGTGAAATCAAAAAAACTGCTTTGGATCTCTGCAAGAAAGGAGAAGACATCTGTAAAATGCTTGAAAATCCTGAGAAATATGCCCAGAAAAAGACTGGTGAAGCCATAGAGAAACTGGTAAAGAGAGCAGAGGAATTTAAGGTTTGTTGTAACAATATAACAGCTACATCTGCCTTTCAGCCAAGAGCCCCAAATGCATCAAAAGCAATGGGTGAGTCCTGTGGTTCAGAATCATCTGGAAGCCTTCTGAAGTCCACAGTCGAAATGAGTCAAATGAAAATTGAGCAGAGCAAGCAGCAGCTGAGAGACAGCAGAGATGAATACCACAAATCCTTTGAGAACATGAAAAAATGTTCCCAGGAGTTGGACAGCATCCTCAACGAAATGCGAAAACTTGATGTGGAAGAGATTGACTTTGAAACCACAATAAAAATGCTGACAATGGGTTCATATGCACTGGGAAGAGTGAGAGAACAGTGGACCAAGATGGTGCAGTTCTTCCAAATGATCAGCAACTTAATCGAAACATGTCTGAACCAAAACATCACTGACTTTGTCAACCAGTGTGAGGCGGTACCTGCCATTCCCAACTATCGGCATTTAGACTTCATTAAAGACATGCTGTACGGACCAGCTTTTCAGGCAAGCAATATCGCTCACCTTGTGCACATGATCTCTGAGACGTATGTTCAGGTCTCCAGTCAGTACCTGATGGATCGCATTAGTAACTTGGGAACTCTGATGACTCTTGAGCCAAACAATCCTGAATTTAAAAGGGCTCGACTGGAGCTGCAGGGAAGTTGTGATGAAGCTCAGAAGGGGATTCTTGAGCTTGTGCAGAAAAACAGAGATGATTTTGATGAACGGATTGAGAAGAGAATTGACACCATCAACCAGAACCTGAAAGCTGCTCTGCCAGCTCCTTCCAGAGAAGAACAGAAAGCCATTGAGGACACTGTCCGAAAGGATCCCAAGCTACAGCTGAAAGAGATGTCAAAAGAAGACGAAGATGAATTTGTCTAAAGTTAGCAGAGAAAACCAAGAGGGATTAGAAAATAATATGAAACTCATCACACATTCACACACTCTCTCTCTCACACAAACACACACACACACTAACGATGTGTTCAATTCCCACAAAAATGCTCAGATTGTGGACTTAAATAGACTCAAATTGACGGTCATAAGGCTCATGCTGTAGTTTAAAAAGACACAATTCTTTATTTACTTATATTAGCAAAACAACATGGTCAGTTTTGAAGTAGTGCATTTATTCTTCTGAGTGCTGGAATTCGTGTTTCTTCTTGTTTTTTTTTTTTTTTTTTTAATCGGGTGATCACTAAACTTACAAGATGATTTCCACATCAGTGGTTTCATATTACCTTTCCAATTTGTTTGTACTTTGCATTAAGATTTTTTACTTCTTCTTTTTTTTGGTAAATGGTATGCATTAATCTGAAAGTTTTAGTTTGCATTATTGGAAATGATTAGCACAGGCTATGTTTACATGTACATCAATAATCTGATTAAAGAGAATAGAGTAAGACATTTGTCATCACCACCAGCCTTCAAACCTGTTCACTCATATTCACTGGGATAACCAATTCAACTTTTCAGAAACACGTTTGAAAATGTCACCTTTGTGATTTACTACCCATCAATAAAATGCTCAAGTATTCCTTGGCACATGGGAAACTTGGTCAGAATGGAACAGATGCAGTTAAGATGTATTCATGCCTTACTGGTGTGATTACTGTTGGAGTATACCCTATGCCTTACTGCGATTATGGTTACTGCCTCTGTGAACATAATCACAGTGACATAACCACAGTATGGTGTTGGCATGGTTACGACCATACTCACATTACTGCCTTAATCACATTGTAACTGGATTATTACAGTGCATGTAAATGTAGCCACTGAACACCTTTTTAATCTTTGTCAATCCCTACGAAAATGGATATTTTACAAGCCAACCACAAAGCTTAAGTTTAATCTATTAAAGCTGTAAAATGTTCAAAAAATGTTGGTGTTAAAAGAAATGTTAAAGTTGTAAAATGTTGGTGATGGAAAAAAAAATCTCATAGTGAACAAAAGTTTACACAGCTTGTCAAACATATCAGCCTGCTTTAAAATATTTTATTTGAAATGAGGAAAAATGAGCCAACTTTGTTCTGGTTCAGATTTGGTAAATGTTGTACCTATCTCTTAATGTAGCATTATTAAAATCACACTTTGATTACACAGGAAGAATTCTCTTGTGTAAACACAGCCATTTCTTAGTTTCATGTGAGATATAACACTGTATACTGGATCTGTGCTGAAATCATGGCCCTACCTAACCTTAGCTGAAATAACAGGATATATTGCTCTCTTTAAATTTGCTTTTGCTTGCTTCCAACAAAATGAAAATACATATAAACATTATCAGTGAACTTTACAGTAAATGATATATGGTCTATCATATCTACACTTTTGATTTGTCAAACGTGCCACTTCTTTATGCATTTGATAAGCTCAAATAAAGCAATGCTTTCATTCAAAATAACCAGTTCTTGCCTCTCATTTTGTCAAGTACCAAAAATTTAAAAGTAGGTAGGAGATTCACAGCCATACATTAAGCATTTACTGAATCCTTAAGTTGGTTTTTCAATAAATGGGAGTGTAGTTCCATGATCAGTACGTGTTTTTTAGTATTATTATTGAAACTTATCTTTGCATCGTAACTCACCAGTGAACGCAGGGCATATAGCAGGTACGCAATAGAGTTGATATAATGTTACAGACGGATGTGGGGTTTTCAGAAGGGGGAGACACAGAGACTTAAAGTTGGGGGTGTGTCTCATTAGATGAAGGACAGGAATGTTCCTCTGCTGAACAAAAACACAAACTAATTTCCAGCAATTTCATGTAAAGATACTCAAGTGTAATCCAAATGAACAAAAATCAGTTGGTTTATTGTTGGCTATAATGGAAAATCTACACTTATATATATTTTCTAAGAAACAGAAAAAAAGTTACACATAATATTTTAAAAAATAGCTAAATGAACAAAATAGCAATAGGCCTCATTCATCCTGATAATTGCTGTATTTCCCTTTTTGAAACAATAGAACAGACAAACAAAAGGAAACAGCAGTCACAAAATTTCTATAGACCAATACCCTCACTTTCAAAATAAGGAACCAAAATGAAAGTCAAAGCATGACAAACAATGAATTATAGCAATGCTATTTCATATTAATTTGGGCAAACCAATGAAGAACTATGCATTGGGGGAAAAAACCCTAAATTGTATCGTTTCTGAAAATGAGAAAAACTTTAATGAACACATTTTGTAAATGATTTGTATGGATGGCTTAATAATGTGTTGCTATTAATTAACTGAAATTGTTCATTTTAAAGAGTGACTCAGTTTGTCTCATTAGTCAGTCAGGAGAATCTCTTTCCCTGTTATGATCAATGGCATATGTAATACACTGGGTATGGAATGATACTGATTTTTATCTGGTGAGAAACATTTTGGTGAAACAGACTGATTTGACAAATTTTTTTTCACATTGAGAACATTTTTTCCAGATTGTCAGCATGGCCATGGAGAACCACAGACAGATCACAGAAGAATTTAGAAATGGAATTCTACCTCCACTGAAGGAGGGCTTGGCCGCCATTTCATCACTCACTCATGCTATCAATGGGATTAACCCAAATTCTATACAAGAGTCAGAATGTGAGAAAATATTAAGTCTGATATCAACGGCAAACCGTGAAACACAACGGGCCACAGAAACTGCTCATCAAAAACTTCAAAAGCTAAATAATAAATGTGAACGGCTGATAAAGGAGAAGAAAACTCTGAAGGACAAGATGAAATCAAAAGAAGACGACCTGCAGAAACAGAAGACGCAAACTGACCAGCTCGAGGAGGAGAAGGAGGAACGTGATCGTGACCTAAGCCGAAACCAATCAGAGCTCGCAGAAGCCACTGAAAATAAAAGGAAGGCTCAGAAGGACCATGACGATGCTAAGACAGCAGCTTTAGTCAGTGCTGCTGTAATGTTAATTCCCATTGTAGGTAAGTATACGCTTCACACACACACACACACACACACACACACACACACACACACATACTCAACATACTTTTTTAATGTCAAGCCATTTTTGAGCCACGATTGAATCATTTTGGGTCCATTGTTTATAAACAGGTGTGAAGATATTTAATGACTGAAATCATGGTTCACAGACTTTGACATAGTGTTAAGAAAACAATATATTGCGATTCTCATTTCGATAAGTTTTAACACTACGTGTTTCTGCTGCTAACTTTGCTCACCAAAATCACAAAAAGATTAAAACCAGATTGAGAGAAATGAAATCTACGGAAATCAGGAAAATGCATTTTTGTGTTGTTTGGGATTCTGTGGACAAGACTGAAAGCATTTGGAAAGCCTTTTAAATGAATAGAATATTGAAACACCTGACTCAGCGTCAAGGGAAGGTCCTTAACTAGTGAGTCGATCACTTGCCCACTTGACAGAAATATGGAATAAAAAATGTTTTGGGGTGACATGTCAGATAACAGCAATATATGTCACAGGAAAAATGTTTTCTTTATCCTCAGTTTGATTCCCAAATTAACTTGTAGCATAATTTCTTATTTAGAACCAAACCTGCCAAATGTATGAATACTTGAATGTGAAATTATTATATTTATGCTATTTGAAAGCTCATATTTGGAAATTTGAGAGGAGGATTTGCTGAATTTAAAATGAGAGAGCAAGGTTTTGTTGCTTAAAAATGGTATCTGACACAATGTCTGTCCACTATTCATTCTTCATTCAGCAGCCTACCAAATATGTACACAGCAATGAAAGAATCCAAAGTGATTTTAACTGAGGTTAATAATGGTGACTACTCCTGTGTTTGTGCTGCTGGATTCCTTTGTGTTTTTCATATGTAGCGGCACTCCATCAATACTACCCCATACTGATTACTGTTGTCATTTCATCTGCAGGAACCATTGCAGGGGGAATTTCACTTGCTGTGTCTTTGAGCTCGTGCATAGAAGCAGAAAAAAGATGTCATGAATTAGAGGAAATGGCTGATAAATATCAAAGAATCATTTCTGATATTGAAGAAAAGATGAGAAATTTGAGCAGAGAGCAGGAAGGGGTTGAGGAAGAGATTACGAAGATGAAACAGGATCTCAGTGATCTGGATGAGAAACTGAGCGAAACAAAGTCACTCATTGAAAATATGACATCAGTACAAAGCATGATGAAGCAGTGCACTGCGTTTCTGAGCCAGCTCAACGGAAAGGCTGATGTAATGGAAATCACCTCTGCCGAAATACTGGACTTGCAACAAACATGTAACTTACTCAAGGATATCATTGGCCATTTAGAAAGTGGTGCAAATTCTCGTGCCATAAGGCCCATGTTACCACTCGCCAGTATTATGCCTCCCATAATCCCCCCCACATTAGCACTGCCAGAGACAGGCCCCGAATGGGACACACTTCAGGAGTTCTTTTAAACTTGAGCATGGAACATGTAACAAAGAAAAACTTTCATAGAAATAATAGTAAAAAAATTAAAACAATAGCTTCCTGGCTGTAAACATTTTTGGAGCTGCAGTTTTGCATTTCTCTTTCTCATGCCATGTGTTTCTCTCCTTTTATCATAAGTAGTTGATTTTCTAATACTTTGTAAAACTTTTTACAGTTGGTTATGCATGCAATGAAAGTTGTGCATGAAAGATGCTGTGAATAATTGACAGAGTAGTCAAGTGATGCACTGTGACTGAGTTATGAATACATTGTAAATCTTTACTTAATTTAGAAATAAGTGCATACAAGTTCATCCTGTTTGTTGATCCTGTATTTAATGCTGATTCACTATGATGTTGTTTCATCCATTAGAAGATGTCATTAGCTGCTGACTGCTACTAGTTCAGAGCTTCATACAAGGCTAAGGCCATGAAAATCTATTTCATTTTGTAGGACTAGAGAAGATTTCTTTCATTATAAAATACTTAACCTAGTTGTCCCATGAAGCTGAATAAGCTGTAATGTGGACTTCAGAGATTTTTTTCATTTGCAAAGAAAGCCAACATTAAAGGCAAAATTGACCTGTGTTACATTTTCATAGGTAATTCATATACTGTGGATAGAGGATAATTGTTATCACTAAAGTGCCTGCATATTTTGTTGAAGTGTCTTCATTTTTTTTTGTCTATGTTTTTTTTTCTGTCTTTATTTTAATTTAACCGGTAAACTTTTCATGTCTAATTTTAAGTTTTTAATTTTAACTGTGGAATTTTTATTTTGTGATGTGATATTCTGTATATTGTACATATCTATTTCGTAATTGTGCACTCTTGTACACTTATTTAATGGTGATTTTTTCTAAAATGTGGTATTGATTACATTCATTCTAAGACTCCGAGGAAGGACAGACTTGTCCGAAACGCAAGTCATTTCTCATTCAATAAAGTTGCAAGCACAGCAAGAGACACAGTGTTGCAGATTTTTTTGTTTTATTGTTGGCTTTTTGCGCATCTCAAGCACCTGTGGTTTATACAGTGTGCAAACTCTTAAACGGTGGAATTTTAACAGAGCGTCTTTAACTGGCATTAAATATCCCACATAAGACCTACACCCAGCCATTGACATTTTAAATAATCACTGATGGCTCAATCGGCGTGTTGCACACCAGGCAATGATTTCATCTACATTTAGCTGATGCTTTTATCCAAAGCAACTTACATTTGATACAGGGCCAATGTGGGGTTAAGGGCCTTGCTCAAGGGCCCAACAGCAATGGTGTTCTTGCTGTGGCTGGACTGGAGCTTGAACCACCAACCTCTGGGGTCCCAGTCATTAACCTTAGCCACTAGACTACAGGCTGCCCCGATGTTGAGGCTGTTGATGAGCAATGATGTTGAGCAATGATATTGAGCAAGGAGATGTGATTGATGGTGTGAGCTCACTGCTGGCATTTGAACAATGTATTTTTCTATGTCATCTTGTTGACTGGAGATTTGACAGTAATGTAATGCTGGTGGGGAAAGCATAAACTCACAGTTAGCAGGAGGCATGCAGGGATATGGGAGGGGGGACCCCTCTTTTTTCAGTCAAGAAACCTATACTTTATACATACAAGTAGTGATAGTTGAAATAAAAGTGAACAGTCATGAACCCCATTAAGGTGGAGCTACACCCAGCTGTCAGTCATTGACACTCCACAACCAGTGCAGTGATAATTCCAAAACACTATGTCACTGATAATGTATGGTTGCTCCACCCCTTTTTTTGGCTCAGTGAAGCCTCACTTCCTGTTACTGGGTTTAATGTAGGGAAACCATACATGTCCCTGTTATGAAAACCATTTCTTAACATCATGATCAGTTGTGAAAACTGATAAATCTTAACACAGAACTGTTTCAGGTTTTCCTCCAGCCAACACATTGTGTTAGTTATCTCTTGTAATTTGAATTAAATCCTCAAAGTGTTCAATATTTATCCTACCTGACACCAATAACAATTACCATATGAATGTATTTGAATGAGTTTTTCCACCTGTTTTCATAAAAAAAAAAATCTTGACGCAAGGTACAATCAGGTAATCCATAATTTGGTCATCTGAATATGTTTTTGCAGTCCTGCTCTTCTCCCTCTTCCAAATTATATTCATCAACATAAATTCAGTAGTATGAACTCTCAGACAACGATATAGTATTTAAGAGGAGTTTATTGATAAGGGATAGGAAAGGATGAACTTGGGCTTGGAGTCAAAAGGGGGAGGAGTCGTCCCATACTCGTGGAGAGGGAAACCCCCCCTCCCTTTGGCTGAAAGAAATTGGAATAGTAGTTAGGATTATGAATCCCCCCTAGAAAAAGAGAGGATGAAGGTGGAGATGGGGAGGAGGTGGGATGCCGGAAATGCTGAGCATGATGGGTAAAGTTACGCGGTGTTTATATACCTGTAGGGACCGGAAGGGGTGCAATAGGTAGAGAGGTCGTCTGAGAGTTCTTCTCCCAAATCTCTGTTTTACCAAACTGCAATAAGATCTCCACATGTCATCCCCACTAAAGGTGCTTACTGAAATTCATAGTATCTGCAAAGGTGGTGAGAGTGCAGTAGCCCATCAGTACCTTGATAAACTGTCCCCATATGCATTTAACTGAAGGTCAGTCTGCTGCAAATCACAAATCGCAGATTTATGAATGTGATACACAGTATAGAGCTTGGATAAGAAAGTGCTCACGAGTAAGTTGACATAACAGTTTCAGCAGAAATTAAACATTTCTGAATTATGAGTTACAGCTTTGATTATGAAGCTGTTTCATGCACATAAGCTACAATGTTATGCCATATTGGTGGCTGAATTGAGTGCCTGCATACCATAGCATAGCTGTTAAAATCCATCAAGTAGTCATTAGGCCACAATTATACAGGGTTTAAGGTATGTACAGTTAATGTACTTTTTAACCAAAGTCTCTAAAATGTCCCATTCATCCATTCCTTTGCTTCTCATCGTACCATTAGGGACATGAAAAACAGTTCAGTTATTGACATATATATTTTTTTGCATTCACTGCTAAAAAGCACTTTAGTAGAATGAATTTTCCAAAATGCATTTGGAATAGTTTGTTGAATGCAAGAGTAGGTTATCTTTACAGGAGTCCGATCTTGGGCTTGGAGTCCATAGCGGGCAGCGCCGTTGTGGACAGTGAGAGAACAACATTTTAAGGTGCACATGGGGAGGAAGTGATTGGCACGATGGGAAAGAAGGTACATTGCGTTTAAATGCATGAGGTTTGTTCTGGTTTGGCAGGTTGCGGTGATTGGTTGATTGGTTTACTGAAAAATACGTCTCCCAAATGTTTGTTTTGTCAAACTCCAATTAGAACACACGATGCTGCACCTACTGGACGACCACTTCCCTCACCTGACCTCTCTGTCTCTCTCTCTCTCTCTCTGTACCTACAAAATCAGAACAAAGTACCACTGGTCTGTCTCTGATCTGCTGCTCATAAAGAGCTTGACTGTTCCAGTGCTGCGATTCCAATGCAGTTATGATTTCCTTGAGTTTGCCTCCAGCTGTCTACCAGGACATTTTGTGCATTTTTTTAGAATTCAAAGCAGGAAGTATGTTTTGTTGCTGCTGTAAGTTTTTGAAGCAATCCTTACGGCATTTTTTTTATCCCATAATTGGAAACCACACGTGGTTCTGTGCCTTGATCATTTAAAAAAGTATAAACTGAACTCTGTAAATTGGTCCCCATCTAGCTGATCTGCAAAAAACCTTTCCAGGAAGTAAGACTTCAGAAACTGAACAATTGTTTTACATTTAATTTGG
>JAFBMS010001355.1:0-42623 GCA_019788955.1 Albula glossodonta | reverse complement strand
GAGAGGGTGAGAGAGAGAGAGACAGAGTGAGAGGGTGAGAGAGAGGGAGACAGAGTGAGAGGGTGAGAGAGAGAGAGACAGAGTGAGAGGGTGAGAGAGGGATCATGTTCACCACCCTCTATGGTAGTGATAATAGCACATCAGGAAGAGGGGTGATGGTTTTACTGACCTCTATGGTCGGGAGACGTTTGCATTTGTCTGTAGAGGAGGCTCCTGGGATGCTACCGGCCGAGCGTCCCTCACACTTATAGCGGAACCTCATTCCTCTCTCCCTGGGCTGCTCCACAACCACCAGCACTTTTTTCCGCACCTGATCGCTCACCTGTGCGGCTGTGGCGCTGCCCAACTGGGGCACAGACACGCTGGGGGAGAGTCACCTGTGCGGCTGTGGCGCTGCCCAGCTGGGCCACAGACACGCTGGGGAGAGTCACACTGTGCAAGGAAGCCAAGATCATGCAGGGGTCAAACAGGTGACCGCCCTAGGGGAGAGTCTGCCCCATTTCAGTGCAGCCAGTGCATTAAATACAACGTGTACGCAGGCATTTTAACTGGAAGAAACTGTTCTTGATAATCAAAATAAGAGTAAGAACATGATTCATTATTTCTGATTATTTAACATGCATTATTATAAATTTCAACCATTTGCTCACTTCATGCCCTGGCGTTGTAATGCAGGACACAATGAAATTAAATGGATTTCACAAATGAATTTCAAAATGAAATGAAATGAATTTCAGTTCCTCAACTGAATCTGCAGCCTCCCGATGAGTGGCTGGTCATCATGCTAGGGAGATGCAGTTTGGTGCAGTAAACACACTTCACACACTGAATGAAGAGGCATCTCACGCTGGTCCTCCGGGGCAGAGCTTACTCACAGCAGCCTGGGAAGATGAGCCTGCCTGAGGAAGCAGCAGATGGGCTGACAAACTGCTGCTTTGTGGTTCCCTTATCATCACACGATTCTTTTCTAGGTTTTCACTAAGAAAGTATTTCCACTGCTACCAGCTGTGCAATAACCATGAGAATGATTTTAATAAAAGCATGTGTGTGCGCTGATCTGAAAGAAGCAGGCGGGTCTTCTCGCTCCTGTGTGTGACTGACTGAGACTGCTTAGCATAGCATGTTGCTAACTTTTTTACAGCTTAGAGCTTACGTTTTCCAGGTGGAACTCGCGCTTGTGAAATTTGGTTCTGCATTACATTCATCAATCGTTGCACATAGGCTACTGCATATTCTCTGTACCGCTGCATGTACTGAACCGAAACGTGGAGTATTGATGTAACTACAGGAGTATTTACCCTACCGTAGTAAGATATCACTGCAGGTGTATTTCCCCTACCGCACTAAGGTATCACTACAGGAGTATTTACCCTACCATAGTAAGGTATCACTACAGGAGTATTTACCCTACCACACTAAGATATCACTACAGGAGTATTTACCCTACCATAGTAAGATATCACTAAAGGAGTATTTACCCTACCATAGTAAGGTATCACTACAGGAGTATTTACCCTACCATAGTAAGATATCACTA
This sequence comes from Albula glossodonta, assembly GCA_019788955.1. NCBI lineage: Eukaryota > Metazoa > Chordata > Actinopteri > Albuliformes > Albulidae > Albula > Albula glossodonta. The sequence goes on along the minus strand of JAFBMS010001355.1, from coordinate 41,086 downwards.
CAGGAGTATTTACCCTACCATAGTAAGGTATCACTACAGGAGTATTTACCCTACCATAGTAAGGTATCACTACGGGAGTATTTACCCTACCATAGTAAGGTATCACTACAGGAGTATTTACCCTACCACACTAAGGTATCACTACAGGAGTATTTACCCTACCATAGTAAGGTATCACTACAGGAGTATTTACCCTACCGCACTAAGGTATCACTACAGGAGTATTTACCCTACCACACTAAGATATCACTACAGGAGTATTTACCCTACCATAGTAAGGTATCACTACAGGAGTATTTACCCTACCACACTAAGGTATCACTACAGGAGTATTTACCCTACCATAATAAGATATCACTGCAGGTGTTTTTCCCCTACCGCACAAAGGTATCACTACAGGAGTATTTACCCTACCATAGTAAGGTATCACTACAGGAGTATTTACCCTACCACACTAAGATATCACTACAGGAGTATTTACCCTACCATAGTAAGGTATCACTGCAGGAGTATTTACCCTACCATAGTAAGATATCACTACAGGAGTATTTACCCTACCGCAGTAAGGTATCACTACAGGAGTATTTACCCTTCCATAGTAAGGTATCACTACAGGAGTATTTACCCTACCACACTAAGATATCACTACAGGAGTATTTACCCTACCATAGTAAGGTATCACTACAGGAGTATTTACCCTACCATAGTAAGATATCACTACAGGAGTATTTACCCTACCATAGTAAGGTATCACTACAGGAGTATTTACCCTACCATAGTAAGGTATCACTACAGGAGTATTTACCCTACCACACTAAGGTATCACTACAGGAGTATTTACCCTACCATAGTAAGGTATCACTACAGGAGTATTTACCCTACCGCACTAAGGTATCACTACAGGAGTATTTACCCTACCACACTAAGGTATCACTACAGGAGTATTTACCCTACCATAGTAAGATATCACTGCAGGTGTATTTCCCCTACCGCACTAAGGTATCACTACAGGAGTATTTACCCTACCATAGTAAGGTATCACTACAGGAGTATTTACCCTACCGCACTAAGGTATCACTACAGGAGTATTTACCCTACCACACTAAGGTATCACTACAGGAGTATTTACCCTACCATAGTAAGATATGACTGCAGGTGTATTTCCCCTACCACACTAAGGTATCACTACAGGAGTATTTACCCTACCATAGTAAGGTATCACTACAGGAGTATTTACCCTACCACACTAAGATATCACTACAGGAGTATTTACCCTACCATAGTAAGGTATCACTGCAGGAGTATTTACCCTACCATAGTAAGATATCACTACAGGAGTATTTACCCTACCGCAATAAGGTATCACTACAGGAGTATTTACCCTACCACACTAAGATATCACTACAGGAGTATTTACCCTACCATAGTAAGGTATCACTACAGGAGTATTTACCCTACCACACTAAGGTATCACTACAGGAGTATTTACCCTACCATAGTAAGGTATCACTACAGGAGTATTTACCCTACCATAGTAAGGTATCACTGCAGGAGTATTTACCCTACCATAGTAAGATATCACTACAGGAGTATTTACCCTACCATAGTAAGGTATCACTACAGGAGTATTTACACTACCGCAGCAAGGTATCACTACAGGAGTATTTACCCTACCATAGTAAGGTATCACTACAGGAGTAATTACCCTACCATAGTAAGGTATCACTACAGGAGTATTTACCCTACCATAGTAAGGTATCACTACAGGAGTATTTACCCTTCCATAGTAAGGTATCACTACAGGACTATTTACCCTACCACACTAAGGTATCACTACAGGAGTATTTACCCGACCATAGTAAGATATCACTACAGGAGTAATTACCCTTCCATAGTAAGGTATCACTACAGGAGTATTTACACTACCGCAGTAAGGTATCACTACAGGAGTATTTACCCTACCATAGTAAGGTATCACTACAGGAGTATTTACCCTACCGCACTAAGGTATCACTACAGGAGTATTTACCCTACCATAGTAAGGTATCACTACAGGAGTATTTACCCTACCGCACTAAAGTATCACTACAGGAGTATTTACCCTACCACACTAAGGTATCACTACAGGAGTATTTACCCTACCATAGTAAGGTATCACTACAGGAGTATTTACCCTACCATAGTAAGGTATCACTACAGGAGTATTTACCCTACCATAGTAAGGTATCACTACAGGAGTATTTACCCTACCACACTAAGGTATCACTACAGGAGTATTTACACTACCATAGTAAGGTATCACTGCAGGAGTATTTACCCTACCACACTAAAATATCACTACAGGAGTATTTACCCTACCACACTAAAATATCACTACAGGAGTATTTACCCTACCATAGTAAGGTATCACTACAGGAGTATTTACCCTACCATAGTAAGATATCACTACAGGAGTATTTACCCTACCACACTAAGGTATCACTACAGGAGTATTTACCCTACCATAGTAAGATATCACTGCAGGTGTATTTCCCCTACCGCACTAAAGTATCACTACAGGAGTATTTACCCTACCGCACTAAAATATCACTACAGGAGTATTTACCCTACCATAGTAAGGTATCACTACAGGAGTATTAACCCTACCACACTAAGGTATCACTACAGGAGTATTTACCCTTCCATAGTAAGGTATCACTACAGGAGTATTTACCATACCATAGTAAGGTATCACTACAGGAGTATTTACCCTACCGCACTAAAGTATCACTACAGGAGTATTTACCCTACCACACTAAGGTATCACTACAGGAGTATTTACCATACCATAGTAAGGTATCACTACAGGAGTATTTACCCTACCACACTAAAATATCACTACAGGAGTATTTACCCTACCATAGTAAGGTATCACTACAGGAGTATTTACCCTACCACACTAAGATATCACTACAGGAGTATTTACCCTACCATAGTAAGGTATCACTACAGGAGTATTTACCCTACCACACTAAGGTATCACTACAGGAGTATTTACCCTACCATAGTAAGGTATCACTACAGGAGTATTTACACTACCGCAGCAAGGTATCACTACAGGAGTATTTACCCTACCATAGTAAGGTATCACTACAGGAGTAATTACCCTACCATAGTAAGGTATCACTACAGGAGTATTTACCCTACCACACTAAGGTATCACTACAGGAGTATTTACCCGACCATAGTAAGATATCACTACAGGAGTAATTACCCTTCCATAGTAAGGTATCACTACAGGAGTATTTACACTACCGCAGTAAGGTATCACTACAGGAGTATTTACCCTACCATAATAAGATATCACTGCAGGTGTTTTTCCCCTACCGCACTAAGGTATCACTACAGGAGTATTTACCCTACCATAGTAAGGTATCACTACAGGAGTATTTACCCTACCATAGTAAGATATCACTACAGGAGTATTTACCCTACCGCAGTAAGGTATCACAAAAACTGAACCAGTGCGTGTTGGTGTATGACTCAGCTGAGGAGTTGGAAAAAGTTATGCCCCCTAATTTTCTCTGTCTGTAATATAAGAGGAATCAGAAAATTGGCCTTTACCATCAAATTGCTAAAACCTCCCAAGACATTACTGGTTTGCCCTGGGTCATTGTGCAATAACTCTGAAGAAATACAGGATGTGATAATATCGCAAAAAACACACACATGTGAAACATGTTGCATTTTCTTTGTGAAGGATGTGTCTGTAGACCTCCAACTGTAGACCAACCCATTTTAGGTCTGAAGAAAACTGATTTATCTGCAATGCTTATCTATGGAATGTAAGGTGGACTGAGTGTTAACCTGGCCAAGAGGTACAGGCTCATAGTGCTGTAAGGTTATGAGCGGCCTGGTCAAGCTCATAGTGCTGTAAGGTTATGAACGGCCTGGTCAGGCTCATAGCGCTGTAAGGTTATGAGCGGCCTGGTCAGGCTCATAGTGCTGTAAGGTTATGAGCAGCCTGGTCAGGCTCATAGTGCTGTAAGGTTATGAGTAGCCTGGTCAGGCTCATAGTGCTGTAAGGTTATGAGCAGCCTGGTCAGGCTCATAGTGCTGTAAGGTTATGAGTAGCCTGGTCAGGCTCATAGTGCTGTAAGGTTATGAGCAGCCTGGTCAGGCTCATAGTGCTGTAAGGTTATGAGCAGCCTGGTCAGGCTCATAGTGCTGTAAGGTTATGAGCAGCCTGGTCAGGCTCATCGTGCTGTAAGGTTATGAGCAGCCTGGTCAGGCTCATAGTGCTGTAAGGTTATGAGCAGCCTGGTCAGGCTCATAGTGCTGTAAGGTTATGAGCAGCCTGGTCAGGCTCATCGTGCTGTAAGGTTATGAGCAGCCTGGTCAGGCTCATAGTGCTGTAAGGTTATGAGCAGCCTGGTCAGGCTCATAGTGCTGTAAGGTTAAGGGCAGCCTGGTCAGGCTCATCGTGCTGTAAGGTTATGAGCAGCCTGGTCAGGCTCATAGTGCTGTAAGGTTATGAGCAGCCTGGTCAGGCTCATAGTGCTGTAAGGTTAAGGGCAGCCTGGTCAGGCTCATAGTGCTGTAAGGTTATGAGCAGCCTGGTCAGGCTCATAGTGCTGTAAGGTTATGAGCAGCCTGGTCAGGCTCATAGTGCTGTAAGGTTATGAGCAGCCTGGTCAGGCTCATAGTGCTGTAAGGTTATGAGCAGCCTGGTCAGGCTCATAGTGCTGTAAGGTTGTGTGCGGCCTGGTCAGGCTCATAGTGCTGTAAGGTTATGAGCAGCCTGGTCAGGCTCATAGTGCTGTAAGGTTATGAGTAGCCTGGTCAGGCTCATAGTGCTGTAAGGTTATGAGCGGCCTGGTCAGGCTCATAGTGCTGTAAGGTTATGAGCAGCCTGGTCAGACTCATAGCGCTGTAAGGTTATGAGCAGCCTGGTCAGGCTCATAGTGCTGTAAGGTTATGAGCGGCCTGGTCAGGCTCATAGTGCTGTAAGGTTATGAGCTTGATACACAAGGTCACAGCTTTGGTAAACATAACAGCTTCAGTGAGACCCACCAACCACAGGTAGACCTGATCATGGCAGATCTTCAGACCCACCTGGGGGGCTGAACCTCGGGCCACCAGCATGGAGGGACTGGTCCCTGGGAAGGTCTGGGTGATGAGAAGCGGGCTGGGCTGCAGGGGGGGTCCGGGCAGGGTCTGCAGCATGTCCTGAGTCAGGGGGCTGCTCAGAATCTCCTCTGCACAGAAAGATGCTGCAGAAATATGAGGGTAACAGCTCCATACTACTGCTGCACTCTGCATTATGACACAGACTCCTTTCACCTGGGACGGCACCTAGCATCTCACCTCATCTGTGATAATGACAACTAAAATACTGTTCAACATTCTTACTAATATTAATACACACACACACACAAATATTTGCCTTGGTTGAAGTCATCCTTATAGTAAATTGTACTTACAAATTACATTAATAACAAATTCAATAACAATATTTATTACAAGTAATAGGTCAAATAGTGATGGATGATGTTCATCAACTGACAACAAATTATGTACGACTGGCCAGTTTTACTACATGTACGAACAGGATGTTTAATATATAAACCTGCACAATAATCAATGTAAGACACAAGTACAGATTGAAGAAATACTCACCTAAATCTATTTCTGCAGGTACATTGGGGGAAAAGATGAATAACATGAATGTTATTGCAAGTATACCATCAAATTAAATATATCAGTCACAAATTAACTCATACAGATGTATATAGATAAATATAGGCCTAAATATTTGGCAAAAGCAAAGTATTTGTCCTGGTTTAGTTTAGCTTAAACGCACTTTCTTGCTTGAAATCGTGTTTGTTGGCAGTTCAGGAAGCGACTTACTCGGCCAACAAATATCACCCAAGTGCCCAGATATTTACATAGGCTACATTAAGCGCACATAATGCATCGCCAGTTTTACTCAAATTCACTCAGCTCAGACATCCAGGGTTACAAGATTACGTTTCAAAAGTAAAAAAAAAAAAAAAAAAAAAAAAAGAGTTTTCCTCCCACGCGTCAAACCGAGCAGGAATCAGCCCGCTCACCGTCCCGCAGCGGCGGAGAGACAGGGCGGGGCGCTTCGGCTGATGTCATTTAGTGCACGCTGATGTATAACCGGTATAAACTGGTTGTGGAAAAACATCAACAACAAATAAGATTACGATTAGGGTAGGGTATCTAGATGTCATCTATGTGTCATGTAGCCTACGGCACAGCAAATGCAAGAGTCAACGAGAGGGAAACTTTCACTTCTCCAAAACATTACATACACTCAAACTGTGTGCAGTCTCCGTGGAGCAGCTTGATCCATTAAAGGCAAATGAAAAATTTACTTTACATTACCTGGTGCAATGCCCTGTGTCGCATCCTCAGTGGGCCAGTTCATGTTTCTCATGGTAGAGAAGAGTTTTTCACACCTCGTTTATCTTCCCCTTTTCACTGTTTTATATTGTCTTATTGGATGCGTAAATCTTACGCGTATGTCCTCGTTGGGTGTATCGATCTGTGCCTCAGAGATTATTCTCGATCCTCGTGAAAATTTGCCCATATGACGCAGTCGATTAACCAGTACTAAATCTGCGTTTCACTCAAACTGTTCCTGCGTTCTTCCATCTCTGTTTCGTTCTCACAGCCTGTTCAACTGAAGTCAGCGTTCGACAGAGTTAAACTTATATGACAAAACTCGCAAAGAAGTATGAAATGATTGCGGGTTGAGAGACTTGATATTGCCTGCCGTTTAAGAACATGTCCAACTGTCTCTTTGGCTTTCTTTTTCAGTTTGTTTGCGAGATGCGGTCGACTGGAAATTCCCTTCGTTGGCGCCGGGGAATTCCCTACCAAATAAGTCTCGATAACTGCGCATACATATATTTCTGAAATAAATATTTAAAACGTAAAAAATGGCCATATCTTGTGCAATATGTTCGATATGACTATATCACATATATACACAAGAGAATAGTCTAAAAATAAGCTTTTTTTCAAGTTCCTGTAACATCCCGGATGTGCGGATTAATCGAAAGTGAAAGTATTTCTTGTTGGCTGTTTAGCATATCTACGGCCCAGACGCTGGAGAAACTGTAGATGACATCATCTGGTCCGAGCCGAACACACGCCCTCATGGCGAGGCACTCGAAACCGAAACTTAGACTCTCACGTTCTGCTAAATAAATGTTCTGCATAAAAGTCGTATGATTAACTGGGCACATTAATATCAACATTATAGCAGAACTCTGAATTCTCAAAATTGCAGAAAAACGCCATGGCTCTTTGCTGAATAATTTGCTATCTTACAGCGAGGAGCGCCGGGGTAGAGGTCGAACATAATAATTAGCAGAGAACGGACCCTGAAAATGGGTGCTATTGTGCTATTATGGAGACAGCATATTTGTGAGTCCGATCAGCGAGGCTGGGGTATGTTTAATGTCCCGATTAACACAGTGTTGCTGCACGTGCAGGGGATAGGCATTTGCCATATGAATAATAGGTCATGATTCACCCCAAAAACAGACACTCTGATCTCAGCCTCAAACAGTCCCACCCGATGCACAGAAATATGCTCACACACGATCTTAGAGTCAAGCTGGAAGTAAAAAAAATTCTGCCCACTCTCAGTTTTAATTCGGCTTCATTTTGGATGAATGTTATCAGTTCCCAGAAATAGTGCTCACTGACCGTGGCCACATCTCTGAATGTGTAAACTACAGTCCTCCTCACCCCAGAAACTCAGATTACTTTATGGTGTAATCAGTGTGTGTTTATTTGGTAGAACAGAAACTAGTGTGCACAACAGATAAGCAGGAAAGATTGAAAAACACTGGGTTTGACAAAACATTTGATAGTGTTTACGGATAAGGATAAGGAAATATTGTCATTATATACAGAGTGAGTTCGTACCAACATAAGACAACAAATACTGCCACCTGCTGGTGACAAACACTGAGGCTGTGACACAGCTGCGCAGTGACAAACGCTGAGGCGCTTACACAGCTGCGCAGTGACAAACACTGAGGCGCTCACACAGCTGCGCAGTGACAAACGCTGAGGCGCTCACACAGCTGCGCAGTGACAAACACTGAGGCGCTCACACAGCTGCGCAGTGACAAATGCTGAGGCGCTTACACAGCTGCGCAGTGACAAATGCTGAGGCGCTCACACAGCTGCGCAGTGAAGATGGATCAGGTTACGGAAACGACGGGAGAGACCCCACAGACAGAGTACTCCTCTCCACAACCAAGAAACCACAAATGCCTGACTAACAGATTACTCTGGTGACAGATAGAACGTCTGACTAACAGATTACTCTGGTGACAGATAGAACACCTGACTAACAGATTACTCTGGTGACAGATAGAACGTCTGACTAACAGATTACTCTGGTGACAGATAGAACACCTGACTAACAGATTACTCTGGTGACAGATAGAACACCTGACTAACAGATTACTCTGGTGACAGATAGAACGTCTGACTAACAGATTACTCTGGTGACAGATAGAACGTCTAACTAACAGATTACTCTGGTGACAGGTAGAACGTCTGACTAACAGATTACTCTGGTGACAGATAGAACACCTGACTAACAGATTACTCTGGTGACAGATAGAACGTCTGACTAACAGATTACTCTGGTGACAGATAGAACACCTGACTAACAGATTACTCTGGTGACAGATAGAACGTCTGACTAACAGATTACTCTGGTGACAGATAGAACACCTGACTAACAGATTACTCTGGTGACAGATAGAACACCTGACTAACAGATTACTCTGGTGACAGATAGAACGTCTAACTAACAGATTACTCTGGTGACAGATAGAACGTCTGACTAACGGATTACTCTGGTGACGGACGATCAAATGCATGTGAGTACAGGAAGGAAATGCACCAATAAGAATCCGAAATGTAACGTGTGTAATGGGAATCTCAAAATGAGTAACGGAATTCCTCATATGAAGATAATACAACTGATTCACCAAAAGGATATGATTATGATTCCAATTTTGTCTTATGATGTCTTATTTTTATATATCTCTTTTATTCCAAATGAAATAATTATGCTGAGAAAAGTTATGTTTTTTAAAGTAAGGACCAATACATAAGTACTTGTTTGTGCAAAGCAAATAGTTTTGCGGGGATTTTTATCAATGCTGTAATCACAAAACAAAATAAAGACGGCCAATTTGTGAGAATATATAATGAGGAATAAAATTCCAAAAAGGACATTTCAAGTATTGCTTAATCCAGCTGACCTTAAATATGTAATTTAAAGTAGCAAAATCTAAAAAGTCAAGGCCACCATTCTCATATGATTTGACAACAGATTTTTTTAATATACTGTATTCTTTTTTCCATAAGAAATCAAATAGCATCCAGTTTATTGTCTTACTGATTTGGTTGTGAAGACGTAAAGAAAGAGCTGCATATGTTAATCTGGCCAGTAAAACTCTGCCCTTCAGCCTTACAGAGTAAAACTCTGCCCTTCAGCCTTACAGAGTAAAACTGCCCTTCAGCCTTACAGAGTAAAACTGCCCTTCAGCCTTACAGAGTAAAACTCTGCCCTTCAGCCTTACAGAGTAAAACTGCCCTTCAGCCTTACAGAGTAAAACTCTGCCCTTCAGCCTTACAGAGTATAACTCTGCCCTTCAGCCTTACAGAGGAAAACTCTGCCCTTCAGCCTTACAGAGTAAAACTGCCCTTCAGCCTTACAGAGTAAAACTGCCCTTCAGCCTTACAGAGTAAAACTCTGCCCTTCAGCCTTACAGAGTATAACTCTGCCCTTCAGCCTTACAGAGTAAAACTCTGCCCTTCAGCCTTACAGAGTAAAACTGCCCTTCAGCCTTACAGAGTAAAACTCTGCCCTTCAGCCTTACAGAGTAAAACTCTGCCCTTCAGCCTTACAGAGTAAAACTGCCCTTCAGCCTTACAGAGTAAAACTCTGCCCTTCAGCCTTACAGAGTAAAACTCTGCCCTTCAGCCTTACAGAGTATAACTCTGCCCTTCAGCCTTACAGAGTAAAACTCTGCCCTTCAGCCTTACAGAGTAAAACTGCCCTTCAGCCTTACAGAGTAAAACTCTGCCCTTCAGCCTTACAGAGTAAAACTCTGCCCTTCAGCCTTACAGAGTAAAACTGCCCTTCAGCCTTACAGAGTAAAACTCTGCCCTTCACCCTTACAGAGTGAAACTCTGCCCTTCAGCCTTACAGAGTAAAACTCTGCCCTTCAGCCTTTCAGAGTAAAACTGCCCTTCAGCCTTACAGAGTAAAACTCTGCCCTTTAGCCTTACAGAGTAAAACTGCCCTTCAGCCTTACAGAGTAAAACTCTGCCCTTCAGCCTTACAGAGTATAATGCTGCCCTTCAGCCTTACAGAGTGAAACTCTGCCCTTCAGCCTTACAGAGTAAAACTCTGCCCTTCAGCCTTACAGGGTAAAACTCTGCCCTTCAGCCTTACAGAGGAAAACTCTGCCCTTCACCCTTACAAAGTAAAACTGCTCTTCAGCCTTACAGAGTAAAACTCTGCCCTTCAGCCTTACAGAGTAAAACTGCCCTTCAGCCTTACAGAGTAACATTCTGCCCTTCAGCCTTACAGAGTAAAACTGCCCTTCAGCCTTACAGAGTAAAACTCTGCCCTTCAGCCTTACAGAGTAAAACTCTGCCCTTCAGCCTTACAGAGTAAAACTGCCCTTCAGCCTTACAGAGTAAAACTCTGCCCTTCAGCCTTACAGAGTAAAACTCTGCCCTTCAGCCTTACAGAGTAAAACTCTGCCCTTCAGCCTTACAGAGTAAAACTCTGCCCTTCAGCCTTACAGAGGAAAACTCTGCCCTTCAGCCTTACAGAGGAAAACTCTGCCCTTCAGCCTTAAAGAGGAAAACTCTGCCCTTCACCCTTACAGAGGAAAACTCTGCCCCTCAGCTTTACAGAGGGAAACTCTGCCCTTCAGCCTTACAGAGTAAAACTCTGCCCTTCAGCCTTACAGAGTAAAACTGCCCTTCAGCCTTACAGAGTAAAACTGCCCTTCAGCCTTACAGAGTAAAACTCTGCCCTTCAGTCTTACAGAGGAAAACTCTGCCCTTCAGCCTTACAGAGGAAAACTCTGCCCTTCAGCCTTACAGAGTAAAACTCTGCCCTTCAGCCTTACAGAGTAAAACTGCCCTTCAGCCTTACAGAGTAAAACTCTGCCCTTCAGCCTTACAGAGTAAAACTCTGCCCTTCAGCCTTACAGAGTGAAACTCTGCCCTTCAGCCTTACAGAGGAAAACTCTGCCCTTCAGCCTTACAGAGTAAAACTCTGCCCTTCAGCCTTACAGAGTAAAACTGCCCTTCAGCCTTACAGAGGAAAACTCTGCCCTTCAGCCTTAAAGAGGAAAACTCTGCCCTTCACCCTTACAGAGGAAAACTCTGCCCCTCAGCTTTACAGAGGGAAACTCTGCCCTTCAGCCTTACAGAGTAAAACTCTGCCCTTCAGCCTTACAGAGTAAAACTGCCCTTCAGCCTTACAGAGTAAAACTGCCCTTCAGCCTTACAGAGTAAAACTCTGCCCTTCAGCCTTACAGAGTAAAACTCTGCCCTTCAGCCTTACAGAGTAACATTCTGCCCTTCAGCCTTACAGAGTGAAACTCTGCCCTTCAGCCTTACAGAGGAAAACTGTGCCCTTCAGCCTTACAGAGTAAAACTGCCCTTCAGCCTTACAGAGTAAAACTCTGCCATTCAGCCTTACAGAGTGAAACTCTGCCCTTCAGCCTTACAGAGTAAAACTCTGCCCTTCAGCCTTACAGAGTAAAACTCTGCCCTTCAGCCTTACAGGGGAAAACTCTGCCCTTCAGCCTTACAGAGTGAAACTCTGCCCTTCAGCCTTACAGAGTAAAACTGCCCTTCAGCCTTACAGAGTGAAACTCTGCCCTTCAGCCTTACAGAGTAAAACTGCCCTTCAGCCTTACAGAGTAACATTCTGCCCTTCAGCCTTACAGAGTAAAACTCTGCCCTTCAGCCTTACAGAGTAAAACTCTGCCTTTCAGGTAAGTAATAAGACAAGAAATCTCTACGTTAACATGCTCAATCTTCAATAATGAACTGTTAAGTTTCCAGGAAGATGGTTCGGTAACACTATGCCAGGCAGATAAATGTACACTAATGTAATTTGCCTTGTGGTCAGTGGGTGGAGTGGGAAGAATGCTAACAGAAATGTCTTTCATAGTAATACCTTTGGATATAAGCCAAAAGTCAATGCTAGACTGTTTAGAGAAATCTCTGTTGCACCAAGTGTAAAATCTGTTGTCAGGAAATTTTTGCCTCCAAATGTCAATAATGTCATACTTCTCTATGAACCTTATTAAGCTAGAATCTAAGTGTGACGATCTTTTAGGTGGTATGCAGTCCATAATATTATCTGGAGCTGCTGCCATTTCTGCCAAAAGAAGAATGGCAGAAGGATACTTATCAAGCCAAAATAAAATTCTCTGCAGTGGTGTCAAATAGACTATTATTTTCATGTGATTTGAACGTTGGTGACTCTGTACAGCGATTACACTTTGTGACGTCATTCTTGAAGACCAGCTGCAAGTATAGAACAGCCATCTTAGTTGCAGAACCAATAGAACCACGATACTCTTTCATCTAACATGAGAACTAATTTTGGTTTTGGTACAGGATTAGAATAGACAAACTATTGTTTGATACTTTTTTGAGAACAATAAATTTATCAATTTGTCAGACTACATTGTAGAGACCAATAAAACATACACAGGTTAGACAAAAACGTTCAGAAATTAACAGAAATTTTCTCAGGTGGAAATTTTATTAACCATGAAGTTAAACTCCACAGACCGAAAATCCTTCTTCAAAAATGCAATTCAACAATTCTACAACATTACAATAGCCTAATGTACAGGAATAGTGAACAGCTTACAGCAGTTACACTTTGCTTTTAATTTAAGCGGTACATTTGCTTTCTTGGGACCATTCTTCACCAGCGCTGCCAGGCGGTACGGCTCTTACAATGGCAGCAACTCAACATATACCACCAGTCACTGACAAACAGCTTATGAGTAAAACTGGTCTCCCCATTGACCTGGCACTCATGTGAGCATTCTGCATGTAGTAGGCCTGTCTCCCAAACACCACCTCATGTGCCTGGAACAGCATGCAGAACTGGGGCAGCATAAACCTCCTCTCAAGACCCATTTGCCGTTTTAGAGAAAATAGAAAGGAAGGTAGAAAGTAAAAATTCTGACCCCTGGTTTGGTCGCTGCTATTTACCTGGAAGTATGTGCCTAACTGACCAAGAGTGCACATTATACAAAACTGACCATAATAACTGCAATGATGCAAAATGAGGGTTGTGGAGGGGGGTGGTCACAGGGTGATCAGAGGTCAACTCTCCATCCTGGGCTTTTGAAAAGTCCCCAGCTGCTTGGTGTTAACGTCCTTCAGCTGATCGAGTTGTCTCTGTGCGCGCCGGTACAGGTACTCAATGTGCATGACGTCGGTCTTGGGGATGCGCGCATTCTGGCGGAACTCATCGCGGATACGCGGCAGAAAGCCCGGCTTTTCCTGGCCGGCTCTCAGAAACTGCCGGTATAGAGATAGCACTTGTTTCTGCAATTTGCTGTGACGTACCATTGTGTGACAAAGAGCTGGTGGTTGAAAACAGAGGAGATGCCGGAAGAGAGGGTGAACCTCGTGAGAGAAAGTTACAAATGGCTAGGAGGTTCCCTATTTAAACGTGGATGACAGAAATCAGAGGACCAAAGGTAGCGAAGTGAGTGACAGTATTGAAGGGTGTAGAGGGCAAGGTGCGGAATCCACGCGGTTTCTGTGCGAATCTGTAGAGTACAGGACCTGCCACGACCACCTAAAAGACAAAACCATCTCAGGAATAAACACCCATACATCAGTCTATAGCTTTCTGATAGATGTAAACTGCGGTCACGGTTCTGTCTGGGGGTGACATTTACCACCGATCAATTTCAAGGCACATCGCAAATGTCATCACAATGTCATCATTTTTAGTACAAATAGGACTACCTTTATATTTATGCGCTGTGAATAAACGTTAATTCCTAGAATAGTGTCCGTTGTTGTATGTTAACCAAAAAGGTCTACAGCACAGACAATTAGCTGAACTTAACCAAATAAAGAAATTACACCTTCAAAACATAAGACTCTTGCATAATTTTCACTTACAATTTCTACGTTGACAGCCAAGCTATCCGTTTTAATCAATAGTACATGTTCTGCAAGATAAGGTTTGCCGTTAATAGTAAATAGGCTACAATTTGGTACAAACATGACTTCACTGCTAGACAGCTATATAACCGGCACCTCTGACAAACTGGCAGTTCTACTTTCACATACCCGTTTTCAGCAAAGATCAAACCGGCTGGGTCTAACTGTTCCTGAGATTCACTTGCATCAATATCGGCAAAAGTCACACATTTCTTTCCTCGTAATGTTCACAGGTAATGCCAAAGTAACCGCAGCAACATTGTCTCTACAAATGTATGACCTTATGTTATGGAACTCGTCGTGTTCACAACGAGCAGGAAGAACAGAGTGCGCCCTCTAGCGTACCGACTGACTAACAATGTAGTTTCTTCTGCCATTCAGAATGTCAATCTTTCAATGAAAAGCTAAGTTTCATCCCAAGAGGTTGTTTCTCACCTTCTAAACAGACGTCCTTGGTCAGACCCTCTTTCCTGTCTCATTACCGCAGATCATGATTTGTTGGCAGTTTACCTGAGCCAGGTTTTATCTGTATCAAGCATCAGCTGAATATGTAGCTTGTAATATGTGAGAGAATTACCCTTATACCATAATTATAACATACAAAATTCAGCTGCAAGTCTTGGAAAATACTCTCTGAACTAAAAGGAACTTAATCCCCCTATGCAGGAACTTCTGGTCTTTAAATTAAGTTTAATCCTCACTCGTTCAACACCTGACACCTAAAATACAAACATATGCCCTCCTTGAGCAAAGTCATTCTACAACTATGGCCTAAAAACTACTTAAGACACCCAGCCAACTGTGAAGAGTGTCTTACGTGTTTGCATATGGTTTAATACAAAATATTGATTGGTTGATCGATCGCTGCTGCCTTTTGCCATTGTTCCTGTAAGTCGCTCTGGATAAGAGCGTGTAACAAATGCCCCAATGTAATGTAATGTAAGGTTCCTGACCAGAGTCTGCGCTGTAACTCAGCAGACCTGCGCAGCTGAGACTAAACATCCAGCAAACAGTCCTGAGCTTACCCAGCAAAATCTGCAGCTTAAATACCTCACAAAACATTAGCAGCTAAGACAGCCCCAGGGCTACATCCCCCGAGAACGGTCAGGATGCAGAAATGGACTCAGGTGTAGGGATAAATAAACTGAAGTTAAAGCAGTCAAAACACAATCCAGTACTCAGAGTCATAGCCAGACAAAAGATCAGAACCAAAAAGACACAGCAGAAGAACAAAAGCACCGTCCAGACAGCAAGGTCGAAAAATGGGCAGGCAACAGTATAAAAAAAAAAAAAAAAAAAAAAAAAAAAAAACACAGGGGCAGAGTCACTGTACACTGCATGGCTATTTTATACACGGAGGCAGAGTCACTGTACACTGCATGGCTATTTTATACACAGGGGGCAGAGTCACTGTACACTGCATGGCTATTTTATACACGGGGGCAGAGTCACTGTACACTGCATGGCTATTTTATACACGGGGCAGAGTCACTGTACACTGCATGGCTATTTTATACACAGGGGCAGAGTCACTGTACACTGCATGGCTATTTTATACACAGGGGCAGAGTCACTGTACACTGCATGGCTATTTTATACACAGGGGCAGAGTCACTGTACACTGCATGGCTATTTTATACACGGAGGCAGAGTCACTGTACACTGCATGGCTATTTTATACACAGGGGGCAGAGTCACTGTTCACTGCATGGCTATTTTATACACGGGGGCAGAGTCACTGTACACTGCATGGCTATTTTATACACGGGGCAGAGTCACTGTACACTGCATGGCTATTTTATACACAGGGGCAGAGTCACTGTACACTGCATGGCTATTTTATACATGGAGGCAGAGTCACTGTACACTGCATGGCTATTTTATACACAGGGGCAGAGTCACTGTACACTGCATGGCTATTTTATACACAGGGGCAGAGTCACTGTACACTGCATGGCTATTTTATACACAGGGGCAGAGTCACTGTACACTGCATGGCTATTTTATACATGGAGGCAGAGTCACTGTACACTGCATGGCTATTTTATACACAGGGGCAGAGTCACTGTACACTGCATGGCTATTTTATACACGGAGGCAGAGTCACTGTACACTGCATGGCTATTTTATACACAGGGGCAGAGTCACTGTACACTGCATGGCTATTTTATACACAGGGGCAGAGTCACTGTACACTGCATGGCTATTTTATACACGGAGGCAGAGTCACTGTACACTGCATGGCTATTTTATACACAGGGGCAGAGTCACTGTACACTGCATGGCTATTTTATACACAGGGGCAGAGTCACTGTACACTGCATGGCTATTTTATACACAGGGGCAGAGTCACTGTACACTGCATGGCTATTTTATACACAGGGGCAGAGTCACTGTACACTGCATGGCTATTTTATACACAGGGGCAGAGTCACTGTACACTGCATGGCTATTTTATCTTTGATCTACCAAAGGCTGCACTCCTGGCCCTCAGGTATTCAAGTGCATCAAAACTGTGTGACTATCAAATGAATTTATTTACTCCCTACAAAGACCAAAGCTCAATGTGGAATTGCAAAGCACAAATTCCGGGGAGCTATCAAGCTGTAATGCAGCAAATTAACCTTTCCATTTCCTCTGTGTTTAAACTCAGAAACCAATACAGATACGAACCATCCGTCTCCACTGATGGACAAGTACATTCCAAGTTTCAATTATGGCCACATGATGGCGCTATTTGCCTGTTTACGTCCATGCTGAGTTTTCTTAGATTGTTCTGACTGTTCACAAAATCCAAACTTTGCTTGATTTCAGGTCTGCCTGGGTTGAGCAAATGCATAGTCAGTGATTCATTAAGGCAATGGCTCTGTTGATCAACATGTTGATCAAAATTTATAGTCGGCCATTTTAGCCAAAAATGTATCAATCAATAACACTCCTGGGACACAAGAGAAGAGAAAAATGAAGGAAAGATTACCCTATAGCTGTGGACAGGACAGCAGATCAGGCACGGCCAGTGCTCAGCATAAACACGAGCAAATCTGCAGAGTAAACACTGCCGATAGTGCCTACAGGTGTAGCAATGTGATTGTAGTACACTGATCGGTACACTCCAGCTTAAAATAATGAGCAGCAAAGAACTGGAGTCAAGAAACACAGAAGACAAATTAAGTGGCAGCATGTGGCTGAAGAGGGACAGCAATGCAGAAAAGCCCAGTCACAAGACTATGTGACACAGCAGAGCTGCGGGGATGCGGGCTCAATTCCCAGGTAGCGGATATTCCAAATTCCCCAGGTGATCCAAAAATGGTTTTTTATTTTATTTTCGTGGAGCAGTAATGCTGAAACGGGACACATTTTAACATACACACTGTAAAACACAAGCACAGGGGCCGGGCATTCAATTGTTATATGAGCGTTGCAGCCACCTGAGGCAGTATTAACAAGAGATGTTAGTAGCCTATTGTTCATTATACCTACAGAATACCGGCCTATTGCGCCCTGGAGCACTGCCGAATCTCAGTTTTAAATGTAAGTTATGTTCTCTTCTGCTATTAAAAACAATATATTTAGTCAGAGAATCTCTCCAGTGATACTATTTATTTATAGGGGCAGAAATGCAAGTGTGGTGTTTAGGAAGTTTGAACGCAACGTTCTTGTTTGTGTTTGCTACCCACACTTGTCAACTTGGGGAACAGAGCGAAAGAGGCGAAGAGGGAGGGAGTAGGAACTACAGAAAAAGTTAGCCTGTTAAAATGGCTTCCTTGCCCACGGAGGCAGGAGCTCAGGCAGAAAACAGCTCGGAAGAATCTGCTTCGGATCCAGAAAAGCCCAAAGAGGAATCCCCGCGGCCGGACGAGGTGTCGGAACAGCTGCTGCAAACTTTCGAAGGGTCGGCGATTAACTTCTCCTCCGATCAAATTGCGTGCGTCTGTGAGGCGCTACTGCAGGCGGGCAACGTCGATCGCCTGCGTAGGTTCCTCGCCGCCATCCCTTCATCTGCCGAGCTGCTACGTGGCAACGAGACCCTTCTCAAGGCCCAGGCACTGGTCGCTTTCCATCATGAAAATTTCAAGGATCTGTATGCATTGTTGGACAGTCACGACTTTGACCATAGCAACCATGCATTCTTACAAGATCTCTACCTGCAGGCGCGATATAAGGAGGCGGAGAAGTCCAGGGGCCGAAACTTGGGAGCAGTGGACAAGTACAGACTCCGTAAGAAATTCCCTCTGCCCAAAACCATTTGGGACGGCGAGGAAACTGTGTACTGCTTCAAGGAGAAGTCCCGCAATGCTCTGAAGGAATGTTATAAGAGCAACCGGTATCCGACTCCCGACGAGAAGAAAAATTTAGCCAAAGTAACCGGGCTTTCCCTCACCCAGGTCAGCAACTGGTTCAAGAACCGCCGGCAGAGAGACCGGACTCCCTCTGGTACCAACAGCAAAAGGTACAGCTGCAGTCTGGTGCTTTTCATCAGAACAGATTAGATTTACTTTTCACTGCTCAATCTAGCATTTATGAAAGTAGTTGAGTAAACTTTTTAGGTCAAATAGGTTATCTGATAGAAGTCGTTCTTCCTCAAAATACCAAGGATTGACTGTCAGACAGCTTGGCAAGAAGTAGAATTTGTCGGTCTAATTTGCTTTGGAAAATGAATTGCTAGCTTGATGTCATTGCACCCTCATTTCGTCTGAAGTGTCTCGAAACAACACTATGATGAACATTATTGAAATGTTAGCGAAACTGGCTGAGCAGATGCTGGGTTGCAGCCCTCGTAAATCCAGCATTGTAACTCCACGAAACGATTACACTTTGCTTTTTCAATTGAGAAATCATTTTCGTTCAGAAAGAGATGTGGCTGAACTTTGACAGCCGCTAAATGAGATTGCAAGGCGTTTCCGGACAGGTGCTACCGTGAGAAAGCATGTCTTTTGTTGTGAAATTTGAGCTTTGTGTACTCTGGTCACCACGAATGTCAAAGGAACATTAACCCAGGAGTCTTCCTGCGAAATAAGACCAGGCCAACGAAGCGATCGCAAGAAAAGCACAGGACTGCGTTAGCCCTAATGTTTGTTTCCTAACTTTGTCTCCGTCTGTCCTCAAGTAGGCTGTCCAATCTAACCAGTCGTTCATGTCTATTTTTAAACCTTTCCACGTCGAGCAAGGCTTTGAATAATTCAGTCGAGTTGTCACCGCAGCTTTCTTCCACAATAGCTCAATGACAAATGAGTCGAACAATTTCAGCAGCGCAGAGAGGAAATATTACAGCACTTGTTTAACGTGTCAGAAGGCAGGCCTACAGAAGCGAAGGTTAGCCAGCATGGAATTGACTGGTGATGACATACTTGCCACCCTAGTAAGAGGTAAGAGTCAATACCTGTTAGATTTTTATGTTCAATTGTGGGAAACGGGAGCAAAATGAAGCGTTCTTTTCTGCATAATCAAAATGAAAGGCCATGCAGTAGTACGTTAAACCGAAATGTTTTAGAACTGAACTGCTATGTTTGTTCAGCTTCACTGTATATAAATCAAACGGCTATGACCTTGTCCTGAAGCAGAACGAGTTCGACAAAGTTCCTTCATCGGCTATTAATCAGACTTGTTTTTTTTTTTCTTTTTACTGCAGTAGTGCTCCTATCATTTGTGGAAGCTGTTGCAGCGTTTACACCCGCAAGGCGAAATATAACTCGTAAATGCCGCACTCCAGAGATAGTGAACCGAAAGAGGGTTGGATCTGAACAGGCACTAGTGCTGCGTTGCTCAACCCGGCTGGCTCCCTCTCCGCTGAGAGGCCAGCGTTTGCAGATATGCACGGGCTGGTTCCACAAGAAGGGGCTGCAGGTTCAAATCCCAGCTGTCTCACTGTCTGTGAGCTCTTTGTAAGTCATCTGAGCAGCAAATGAGAAATATAATAATGAATGCAGTAGCGGGGTAAAATACATTCTTATTCACACACACACTTATTCCTCCACTCCTACTAGTCCCCTAAATTAGAAACTGAATTCTCCTCCCCACAGCGCTGCCCTTCTTTCCTCTCTCATTTCTCAGCTCATCTGTGTTGTGTCTTCCCTCTTTCTACAGTGACTCTGAGGGAAATCACAGCACCGAGGATGAGGCCAGCAGGAGTGGCCTGGAGGACGTAACCACGGGCACTGTCTCCCATGGCGATGCCAGTCGCCCTGCTGCCCCTACCCTCATCTCCCTGCCAGGTGCTGCATGTGGGCCCGGAGGTCACCTGCTGCTGAATGGAAGAAGCGGCAGCTTGCTGGCTACCCAGCAGCCCGTGCTCCTACCTGGTGGGGGCGTGATCATCAATGGGCTGGGCCTGAGCAACGGCCACGCCCTCACACTCGCACCCGGTGGCTCACCCCTGCTGCAGCACAGCAGGACGCAGGTTATCCCCAAAACGGCAGGGGAGCGGGCTGTTTCCACCGTTTCCATGGCCACGCAGGCCAGCCTCCCCACGGTCATCCTGAGCACCAGCCCCACCACCCTCACACCACCAGAGGGTGTCAGTGCAGACCAACCCAAAGCAGATCTCCAGGTCTCTCTCGCTGCTCAGGGGGGCCTGACCGTGAGGCCTGTCCACACCTTCCAAACCCTCATGTCCACCTCCACCACCTGTTCATCCACCACTCCTCTCCCCTCTGTCTCCTCTACCCCCCTCTTCTGCACTCCTCTCCTCTCTCCCTCCTCTGCCGCGCTCCCCTCTCCAGTGTTGGGGCAGAGTGATGTTCGTGGGGTCCAGAACGTTCCTGCTGCAGGTTTGCTGAGCTCCACACTGCCTCAGGAGACCACGCCCCAGCTTCCCTCTCAGAGCCAGAGCCAGACATTAGCCATGTCTTCCTCCTCTCCTTCCTCCAGCTCCCAGCTTCTCTCGCTGCCCCAGGTGGTGCCCTCCATTCAGGCCATGTCCATGCCCAAGCTTGCGCAGCCTCCTGCCTCCAGCCCCCAACTGGTCCCTGTGGCCCATGGGGCCCCCACACTCTCTCACGACCCTGTACTTCCCTGCCTGGGGCCACCAGTAATCCCCTTAGTCCAGCTGGGTGACCACTCACCCCCAGCTTCTACTATCCCAGTCCTCCGCTCCCTGCCCCAGACTCAGGGGCCCCACGCACCCAGTGTCCCTTTCATCCCCCTCTCCTCCCCAGTGCAGGTGGCCCCTGCCTCCCAGCCCACCCAGACAGTGTCTCTGCCCCAGCTGGTGCCTGTGCTGTCCGTCCCTGCCTCCTCCTCCGCCCCTGTGGCGGCTCTGCCCCAGGTGGTCCCTGCCATCCCGGCCTACTCCCTATCCTCCGCAGCGGGCTCCCTGCAGATACTCTCCCCCAGCATGGCTACCGCCACCCAGCGCCACGGGTCCCTCAGGGTCACCCCGCTGGGGCCTCTGCAGAGCTCTCCAGCCCCTGGGATCCAGATCCTTAACTCCAGAGTCCTTCAGCTCCCGGCTTCTTCCCCAGGTAGCAGAAATATATCAAGGGTTCAGGAAAAGGGTGCCTAATCTGCAGGTTTAACTCCTGTCCTGTAGGGGGTAGTGTGTCCAGGTTTAACTCCAGTACTGGAGGGTTACAGTGTCTCCAGGTTTAACTCCAGTACTGGAGAGTTACAGTGTCTACAGGTTTAACTCCAATCCTGTAGGGGGCAGTGTCTGCAGATTTAACTCCAGTCCTGTAGGGGGCAGTGTGTCCAAGTTTAGCTCCAGTACTGGAGGGCTACAGTGTCTACTGGTGTAACTCCAGTCCTGTAGGGGGCAGTATCTCCAGGTTTAATTCCAGTACTGGAAGACTGTAATCAGCAGCCCGTAGGCCTTGTAACAAGGAGTGTAGACTTTTAGACTCCACAGCTAATCAGAGACTGAAATATTTTAAGTGTTGAAACACACCAGAAGACGTAAGCAATGGAAGGGGCTTTGGATATGCCTGAAAATGCAAAATGTGAATGAATGTCTGCCATTCTGAGTACTGAATTGTGGTGTCTTATATGAGAGGGAGCATCTAGTGATTTCAGCAGCAAGTGAAGAGTAAATAAGAGATCCAAATGAACATATTATGTTTAATGTGTCACCTTTCTCTGAGTATGGGTCTGGTTGTTTATCTGAAGCACTTTAACCCTGTGGATGCTACTGACACAAATTAACAAACACTGTTAAATTCTGGGTTTCACAGGGATCCGCAGACATTACTTTTTACGATATGTAAAGGCTAAATCTTTCAAATTTGCAAGAAGGTGGAGAACTCAAATGTCACAGCACTAAATAACAGGGACAGCGTCATACTGACGAGTCTCCAGACAAGCTGCCCCTGTTCTTCTGCTTAGTCTGTGTGTGACGTTTGACTTCACATCCAGATTTAAAAGCACATTTTACAATAACGGAAATATTGAGATGCTAAAATGAAAAGTCGGCAGACGATAGTGATGTGGCTCAGAGTGTGTGTTTTTATGTGGGAGATTTAATCATGAATTCCGTAAGTGAGCATTGAGACACGTTTAGTAGATGTCGGTAGTATCGAAGTGTAGTGTGCCTGGTTAGTTCGCCTGTTTTTGACCTGGTTGTGTGTTGTGCTGCAGGTAACCTGGTTGGCGGTATCGGAGGTGGTTCTGTGCTCACGGGCCTGACCTGGTTGTGTGTTGTGCTGCAGGTAACCTGGTTCTGGCAGGCGGTATCGGAGGTGGCTCTGTGGTCACGGGCCTGAGTTTGCAGCAAGGACAGCTGATCCTCACTCTCCCAGCAGGGGTCCAGCTCAGCCCCCTCCACCCCAAACCTGAGTCAGAGCGTCCTGGCAACGGAGGCGTCATCCTAGCCCCTGTCATATCCATTGGCAGCGATGGGCTGGCTGGTCCCGCCCCTACCCCTACCTCCCTGACACAAACTCCACCCACCTCCAATGGTGGCCTTGAGAGGGACTCCTCCCACAGTTTTGTTGGATCATCTGCACTGTACTCCAGTGCTGAACAGGGGTCCTCCGAAACAACCTCCTCACTCCCCTCACACCTCCCAGTCAAGACCACGGCTAGCAGTTTCATTCCCCAACCCCTGCTGTCCCACAGCCCAGACCCAGCCTTTAGCCCCGCCACCAGCTCCATCCAGCCTCACTGGAGCCCCACGTCACTGGCCGCCCCAAGCCTGGCTCTGTTTGAAGTCCAGGGGAAGGGGGATCTACCTGACACCCAGGCTTTGTTGGGCCTACCTGGAGGCGACCCCCTGCTGCTAGACACACCCTCCCCAGATCAGCCTCCAGGGGGCGCCTTGCAGCTGGGGAACCCTGCAGACATGGACGGGGACCCAAAAACACTCACGCAGCTTCACACTGTGCCCGTGGATGAAGACCTGGGTCTGCAGTGTATGTGAAGGACTGTAGCAGAAGCTCCTCTCTGATGGTGTCAGACCTGCATCACCAGCAGGTAGCCCCCATATAAGGCAGTGAGTGCGTCACAGGGGTGCCGTGGGCCTGTGTGTGAGTGTGTTATAGGGGTGCCGTGGGCCTGTGTGTGAGTGCGTTATAGGGGTGCCCTGGGCCTGTGTGTGAGTGCGTTATAGGGGTGCCCTGGGCCTGTGTGTGAGTGCGTTATAGGGGTGCCCTGGGCCTGTGTGTGGGTGTGTTATAGGGGTGCCCTGGGCCTGTGTGTGAGTGTGTTATAGGGGTGCCCCGGGCCTGTGTGTGAGTGCATTATAGGGGTGCCCTGGGTCTGTGTGTGAGTGCGTTATAGGGGTGCCCCGGGCCTGTTATAGGGGGTCACCGTACGGAGTTCTTCAGTCATGTATTTGGACAAAACTGAAGGCTCACTACAGGGTTTGGCTTCCTCAGTCCAGAGGGGTTTTGGAAATTCTCCTTCCAGATACATTTTTAATCATACTAAGCCTTAGAGTAAATGTTACATTCTGTCTTAGAGAACACTATGCAGTCAAACACTTAAGAAAATTGAAATACTTTTTATTGTTGAAAATAAATGCGTATATATTTATTGTCATGACGTTTTTGCAGCTTTAATATAGTAAGTGCCTTTTCCTTTATATGGGGTCAAACAGTTGAACTCGCCAAATGGAGGTCATGAGGAGTTAGCAAACCCAATCCACGCGAGGATGAAACCCTCAAATCTTCCCACACTGCACCAGTTCTCTCACAGGATGCCTGTGCGATTGGAGGAGCAGTGGTCTGCCCATGACTCCTGACCACTCGTAATGGTGGTTAGTGTAGCATTGGCTAAACACTTAAGCAGGTTCTGGAGATTCTGTCCAAAGAAGTAAGCCAAAAACGTATATATTTGCAAGTAATAATGATTAACATTAATAAGAGACTTTATCAGTGCCCATCAGTCGTGGTGCTCCACAGAAGAGCAGCTCCAGGAAAGGGCGGTCTCGGGGTGAGCCAGCATTTCCCCCTTCAGCAGATGCATTTAGAAACCCAGAGAAATATTTAAGGCTTATTCCTGAGAATAAGCAAAACAGTCATACATTTTGTTTTGTCATTTAAGCAAAAGTTTTTCACTTTATAAAGTGTGCTTAATGTGTTATTAGATCATGCTTCCAGTGCTGCCTGATTACACTCAGAAGCATGTTGACTTGTGGAGCATTAAAGTTGTTTTGGTGTGAAGAATGATGATGTTGTGAGTTTACACTTCATAGGTCAGATTTTGGGGTTCACCTTCAGATCAGACCTGTAGACCCCAGTACTGAAGGTGCATCCCATTTCTGGCGCTGTCCGTGTCCTTACCCAAAACTTCCATACAGAATATTGGTACTAATTATGTTGCATTAATTATGTTGCATTAATGTTTTGCACATTTTCCAGCCGGTAAATGTTTACTCTATATTCCTGAGAACAGGACAGACGGTTCAGAATCTGCTCAGTGACACTCACTCAGCTTTGGGTAGTTGCTGGGTTGTCTATCAATACAATCCTCAGTTTTGCCTTTAAACACTTTCTTATCCAGGGCAACACAAACAAATCAGTGTGTGATCTCCTGGCGAGAAAAGTAGCACCTCTTGTTTTACCTATTTGTCTTATTTTTGTATTGAGTGCATCTGTCAGCGGTTAAAAGCACGGTGTGTGATGATTAAAATGTAGACACAATGTCCTAAATTGATGTAGAAATGTCTGTAAGGCAGCCTGGATTTCTGTGCCGTTTGTGTTTCCTCTGGAAATGAGCTGATCCCTGAGTTAGTCCCACTCTTGATCCTGACAGGAGCAGAAAAGTCACACTTTATGTCTTTGTTACTGAATACATATATGACTTGTGTGCTTACTCGAAGTGTGACTCTCCCCAGCAGTTTACCAATCTAAGTTTACCAACTCGCTCCAGTACTGTATTTGAAATACTTCATCTGTGTAGAAACTTGGGAAATTCTTGCAGATCACTGTCAATTCTCAGCAAAGCCTGTTTCTAAACAAAACCTTCAGTCATGGGAAAGAAGTATTTTGTTGTAAATTTTGGAGAATTTAAAAAAAAAAAAATTGTAAATCTGCATGTCTGTGTGTGCGTGTGTGTGCACTTGTGCATGTGTGTGTGTGCTGTAAAAGACATCTGAATTTTTTGAGAAATGTGTCTGGCAGGTTTTTTTGTTCCATTTGGTACACACACACCCTGTTACCCTCCATGTTTTACATTGACATTTAGCAGATGCTCTTATCCACAGTGACTTACGGTTTTTATACCAAAGACGTTTATTCCTTTTTGTTTTAAGTAAAAAGGGACTGATCTAGAAGGGTTTTTTTATGAGAAAGTATATTTTGCTCTTTTGTTCCTCACTCAAAGTATTTTATTTTTCTATGTCATGTATGTTGTAATAAACAATGTTGAAAGTAGGAAATGGAATTGTGTTGTGTTTTTATTGTTTAATGTATGGATGTGGTCTCACAGTTATTTCAAACACTGTAAGGCTTAAGATCACAGCAGAAACCCTAAATAACAATGTTTTTTCAATAATAAAAAAATTATTTTCCATGATTTTATATTTTGGTGAGTACAATTTTTCTTAAATTTTCTGGTATCATTTTTTTATTTTCCCAACATCTAAAGAATTAAAGGAAGGGTTGATCTTAAGGGTATGAGTGGCTTGATATCTTAAAACAATATGCACTTTTTTAAAAGGCTTCAAAAATGTGTCTGGCTATTTGTTGTGAAGGGCTTTGTGTGTGGGTGTGTATGCGCGCAGAATAAGAGACTGTGTGTGTGTGTCTGTTCAGGTGAAAGGTTTTGTGTGTGTGTGTGTGTGTGTGTGTGCACATGCGCACGCACAGAAGGAGGCGTCTGGGGCCGTATTGCGGTAGATAAATGGGGTTCTGGTTCCTGATGGATCGGGCTGCCCACAGAGAGGCCAGACGGGTCACAGCCGTCGATCTGCTGGCCACAGCAGATGCCTGTCCTTGGCCCCCCTCTATTCAGCTCGCCTGCTGCCACTCTCACCTTTTATGTGCCTCCTCATTCTCCCCTAGTTCCTCCACAATCTGTGCCTCCTCATTCTCCCCTAGTTCCTCCACACTCTGTGCCTCCTCATTCTCCCCTAGTTCCTCCACACTCTGTGCCTCCTCATTCTCCCCAACTCCTCTGCTCTCTGTGCCTCCTCATTCTCCCCAACTCCTCTGCTCTCTGTGCCTCCTCATTCTCCCCAACTCCTCTGCTCTCTGTGCCTCCTCATTCTCCCCTAGTACCCTGTCAGCTCTATGATCCCATGCTGCATGCTTTCTTCTTCCTATAGAATCAGTCTGCCCCCTACTGGCCACAGGTGTTTTTTGCTAGTCTGCGGTGCCATGTCAAATGTAGCCTCACTTGTCATGCTCTTAACTATGACATCATAACTATGAGCCTGACGCACAGCTGTCTCTGTTGTGGCTTAATGGCAGCCAACTTGGTGATATTGGTGATAACTTCATGTCAGAGCAAATTCTGTTTACAGTGGCTGTTCTGAGCTGCTGGTTCATATGTAATGTGGGCTGTTTGAGACATACTGGTGGGAAAACGTTTTCTGGGCCAATCACATCCACTCTCAGAAATCAGAGTGAACCAATAAGATTGCAGACAGAGATTGTATCCACGTTAGTCTTGACTCCAGATATGTTATTGAATATTCTAAAGAGCTAAAGCACATGCAGGTTTATCTGGCAGTATCTGTAGCCGCTGTAGTGGTATTTGAGTACAGTTCAGTCCATCACAGAGTGTAATGAGATATTAAACAAATACATCTATCCAGACCGATTTACACTACAGCTTAAATTACAGTCAAAGATGCTGCTGGATATTTGGTGAAGCCGTTCCCTCCTTACTGTTCACATGCCTCTGTGAAACCTCCTTACTGTTCACATGCTTCTGTGAAACCTCCTTACTGTTCACATGCGTCTGTGAAACCTCCTTACTGTTCACACGCTTCTGTGAAACCTCCTTACTGTTCACATGCTTCTGTGAAACCTCCTTACTGTTCACATGCTTCTGTGAAACCTCCTTATTGTTCACACGCTTCTGTGAAACCTCCTTACTGTTCACACGCTTCTGTTAAACCTCCTTACGGTTCACATGCTGCTGTGAAACCTCCTTACTGTTCACATGCTTCTGTGAAACCTCCTTACTGTTCACACGCTTCTGTGAAACCTCCTTACTATTCACATGCTTCTGTTAAACCTTACTGTTCACATGCTTCGTGCTGTTGTTGCCTGGGTAATGGCCCATTTGCCCTCTTTTGGCCATGCTGCCCCTCTGAAGGGTTTTTAAAGCTGGGATTAGCCATTAGTAGCACTAGTACATCATTGCTGAAGTTGCCCCTTTTTGGTTGAACCACTGCCCCTCTGAATGTCTGTGCACCCCACTGCCCCTGTTAAACCTCTTATTTAAATAATGTGTGTGATGGTCAAAGACTGGTCACCACACTTATTGGTTTGAGCTTGGTGCACATGCACACAGGCTATTTGATCCCATCCTGTCACCCACAGGAGTCTGTCTCCCACTCACACACACACACACCAGCATGTCAATGGAGTCTGTCTCCCACTCACACACACACACACTCACACACACATACACACACTCACACACACACACACACACACACCAGCATGTCAATGTAAACACTGCAAAAATACCTATCTTACATCAGTGTTAACTTACTCACACGAGTAACTGGACAAATGCAGCAGTAATTTCCCTCAATTTATTTTGAGAAAATAATTACAGTAGTACTCTCTGCTTAATGCCCCCTGTTCATTTCCTTCACAGTGCACCTCCCCCCACCATGTTCAGCCCATCCAGGCACAGGTAATGAGGAGACCACGCCCAGCTGTAGTGTAACAAAGCCTGGCCCTGAGCCATACAGACCAGGGATGGGAACGGTATCTTCTCTGGTAGTAACAGCCAATGAGCTACCATGGCTGAGTGGAGCTTCAATCAGCTGGCAGCTACTCACAGTTCTGCTGCCCTAGCTTATGCTCACACAGTTCTATTGCCCCAACTTACCCCCCCACACACACAGTTCTGTTGCCCCAACTTACCCCCTACACACACAGTTCTACTGCCCCAAAGTACCCCCCACCACACACAGTTCTATTGCCCCAATTTAACCACACCCACACACACACACACACACACAGTTCCGCTGCCCTAATGTACTCACACACAGTTCTGCAGTTGGAGACGCTGCTATCCTGCAGGTTCTGCAGGCTAAAGCCACACAGTCAGCCTTATAACTGATACTGTTTGTAGGTTTCAGGTTGAGTCTCCTAGTTTTTACATGTTTTCTAACACAATGTACCCATACATACATTAATTAGCCTGGCTGGCTTTACCATGCGTGTGTTCCCCATCATTAGGGTGTGTGTGTGCCATGCGTGTGTTCCCCATCGTTAGGGTGTGTGTGTGTGTGTGTACCACACGTGTGTGCCCCATCGTTTGGGTGTGTGTGTGCCATGCGTGTGTGCCCCATCGTTAGGGTGTGTGTGTGTACCACACGTGTGTTCCCCATCGTTTGGGTGTGTGTGTGTGTGCCATGCGTGTGTTCCCCATCGTTAGGGTGTGTGTGTGCCATGCATGTGTTCCCCATCGTTAGGGTGTGTGTGTGCCATGCGTGTGTTCCCCATCATTAGGGTGTGTGTGTGCCATGCGTGTGTTCCCCATCGTTAGGGTGTGTGTGTGTGCCATGCGTGTGTTCCCCATCATTAGGGTGTGTGTGTGTGCCATGCGTGTGTTCCCCATCGTTAGGGTGTGTGTGTGTGCCATGCGTGTGTTCCCCATCATTAGGGTGTGTGTGTGTGCCATGCGTGTGTTCCCCATCGTTAGGGTGTGTGTGTGTGTGCGTGCCATGCGTGTGTTCCGCATCGTTAGGGTGTGTGCGTGCCATGCGTGTGTTCCCCATCGTTAGGGTGTGTGTGTGTGTGCGTGCCATGCGTGTGTTCCCCATCGTTAGGGTGTGTGCGTGCCATGCGTGTGTTCCCCATCGTTAGGGTG
This sequence comes from Albula glossodonta, assembly GCA_019788955.1. NCBI lineage: Eukaryota > Metazoa > Chordata > Actinopteri > Albuliformes > Albulidae > Albula > Albula glossodonta. The sequence goes on along the minus strand of JAFBMS010001355.1, from coordinate 11,383 downwards.
TGTATGTGTGTGCGTGCCATGTGTGTGTTCCCCATCGTTAGGGTGTGTGTGTGCCAGGCGTGTGTTCCCCATCGTTAGGGTGTGTGTGTGTGTGCGCGTGCCAGGCGTGTGTTCCCCATCGTTAGGGTGTGTGTGTGCCATGCGTGTGTTCCCCATCGTTAGGGTGTGTATGTGTGTGCGTGCCAGGCGTGTGTTCCCCATCGTTAGGGTGTGTGTGTGTGCCATGCGTGTGTTCCCCATCGTTAGGGTGTGTGTGTGCCATGCGTGTGTTCCCCATCGTTAGGGTGTGTGCGTGCCAGGCGTGTGTTCCCCATCGTTAGGGTGTGTGTGTGTGCCATGCGTGTGTTCCCCATCGTTAGGGTGTGTGTGTGTGTGCGTGCCAGGCGTGTGTTCCCCATCGTTAGGGTGTGTGTGTGCGCCATGCGTGTGTTCCCCATCGTTAGGGTGTGTGTGTGCCATGCGTGTGTTCCCCATCGTTAGGGTGTGTGTGTGCGTGCCAGGCGTGTGTTCCCCATCGTTAGGGTGTGTGTGTGCCATGCGTGTGTTCCCCATCGTTAGGGTGTGTGTGTGCGTGCCAGGCGTGTGTTCCCCATCGTTAGGGTGTGTGTGTGCGTGCCAGGCGTGTGTTCCCCATCGTTAGGGTGTGTGTGTGCCAGGCGTGTGTTCCCCATCGTTAGGGTGTGTGTGTGTGCGCGTGCCAGGCGTGTGTTCCCCATCGTTAGGGTGTGTGTGTGCCATGCGTGTGTTCCCCATCGTTAGGGTGTGTATGTGTGTGCGTGCCAGGCGTGTGTTCCCCATCGTTAGGGTGTGTGTGTGCGCCATGCGTGTGTTCCCCATCGTTAGGGTGTGTGTGTGCCATGCGTGTGTTCCCCATCGTTAGGGTGTGTGCGTGCCAGGCGTGTGTTCCCCATCGTTAGGGTGTGTGTGTGTGCCATGCGTGTGTTCCCCATCGTTAGGGTGTGTGTGTGTGCCATGCGTGTGTTCCCCATCGTTAGGGTGTGTGTGTGTGCGCGTGCCATGTGTGTGTTCCCCATCGATAGGGTGTGTGTGTGCCAGGCGTGTGTTCCCCATCGTTAGGGTGTGTGTGTGCCATGCGTGTGTTCCCCATCTTTAGGGTGTGTGTGTGTGCCATGCGTGTGTTCCCCATCGTTAGGGTGTGTGTGTGTGCGCGTGCCAGGCGTGTGTTCCCCATCGTTAGGGTGTGTGTGTGTGTGCGCGTGCCATGCGTGTGTTCCCCATCGTTAGGGTGTGTGTGTGCCATGCGTGTGTTCCCCATCGTTAGGGTGTGTGTGTGCCAGGCGTGTGTTCCCCATCGTTAGGGTGTGTGTGTGTGTGCGCGTGCCATGCGTGTGTTCCCCATCTTTAGGGTGTGTGTGTGCCATGCGTGTGTTCCCCATCGTTAGGGTGTGTGTGTGTGCGCGTGCCAGGCGTGTGTTCCCCATCGTTAGGGTGTGTGTGTGTGCGCGTGCCATGCGTGTGTGCCATGCGTGTGTTCCCCGTCATTAGGGTGTGTGTGTGTGTGCCATGCGTGTGTTCCCCATCGTTAGGGTGTGTGTGTGTGCGCGTGCCATGCGTGTGTTCCCCATCGTTAGGGTGTGTGTGTGCCATGCGTGTGTTCCCCATCGTTAGGGTGTGTGTGTGTGTGTGCCATGCGTGTGTGCCATGCGTGTGTTCCCCGTCATTAGGGTGTGTGTGTGTGCCATGCGTGTGTTCCCCATCGTTAGGGTGTGTGTGTGTGCGCGTGCCATGCGTGTGTTCCCCATCGTTAGGGTGTGTGCGTGCCATGCGTGTGTTCCCCATCGTTAGGATGTGTGTGTGCCATGCGTGTGTTCCCCATCGTTAGGGTGTGTGCGTGCCATGCGTGTGTTCCCCATCGTTAGGATGTGTGTGTGCCATGCGTGTGTTCCCCATCGTTAGGGTGTGTGTGTGTGCGCGTGCCATGCGTGTGTGCCATGCGTGTGTTCCCCGTCATTAGGGTGTGTGTGTGTGTGTACCACATGTGTGTGCCCCATCGTTAGGGTGTGTGCGTGCCATGCGTGTGTTCCCCATCGTTAGGATGTGTGTGTGCCATGTGTGTGTTCCCCATCGTTAGGGTGTGGTTAGCCACCATGACCAAAACGACAAGTGAATATAAAGCGCTTTTGTGAAGTTCCAAATGTCCAATAAACTCTCTGTATGAATTCATGTTTCACTAACTTTATTTGAATAGAGGTTTAATATTTTTGATAGCCATCCTGTCAGGGGTAACAGTGGTTTCATGGGTAATTTTGCTTGCTGGGTAGCAGCGCTAGTAGCAGAAGCACACAGACTGGAGCATTTACAGTATGATGCTGCACTCTTACACCCTGCAGACACGACACAGACACAAAGGCTTAATTACTGCTTATTACAATCAAAGTGTTACCCAATCCAAGAGGTGTGACAGCTCTGCTGTTAGCATTGTGCTGTCACTCACTGCTGTTAGCATTGTGGCGTGCTGTCACTCACTAATGTTAGCATTGTGGAGTGTGGTCACTCACTGCTGTTAGCATTGTAGCGTGCTGTCACTCACTGCTGTTAGCATTGTAGCGTGCTGTCACTCACTGCTGTTAGCATTGTGGCGTGCTGTCACTCACTGCTGTTAGCATTGTGGCATGCGGTCACTCACTGCTGTTAGCATTGTGGCGTGCTGTCACTCACTGCTGTTAGCATTGTGGCGTGCTGTCACTCACTGCTGTTAGCATTGTGGCGTGCTGTCACTCACTGCTGTTAGCATTGTGGCATGCGGTCACTCACTGCTGTTAGCATTGTGGCGTGCTGTCACTCACTGCTGTTAGCATTGTGGCATGCGGTCACTCACTGCTGTTAGCATTGTGGCGTGCTGTCACTCACTGCTGTTAGCATTGTGGCATGCGGTCACTCACTGCTGTTAGCATTGTGGCGTGCTGTCACTCACTGCTGTTAGCATTGTGGCGTGCAGTCACTCACTGCTGTTAGCATTGTGGCGTGCTGTCACTCACTGCTGTTAGCGGCTGTCACTCATTTTGGCCAAGGTGGCAAACGCTACAGAACTGTATCTCTGGCTCTCTCTGTATCTCTCACCAAATAATGCAACATGCCCCAAATCGCACCAACAATGTTCTGAGCAGATTAGTGCGGCCAACTGCAGGACTGATCCAGGAACAGCATTAAGCAGGAAGTACAGTTTATAAGTAGTTATGATTTATAGGTATTGCATTTCAATATTACAAGTAAGTAACTGCTACATTTAAATGCATGTTTTTGCTTTCAAGCTTCAAGTTAATAGTCTGTTTTTGAGCCCTGAGTTGAGGACGAAGCTTATTTCTCATTCAGTTATTGCGTTAAATGTTTTTTAAAAATCCAACAGAATTGAATATTGCATGAAGTCGCCCTTTGCATTTGCATTTATGTGTGATTATTTTAAGTGGCATTATGCTGTGTCTCTACTGCTTGCATTAGAGTCTGATGCTACACTCCAGGGTGGTGACATTTTTTCCTCTGCTCAGATGCACAGAGGTCTGAGTGAGAAAATGGCGCCGGCAGATCCGTGGTGCAGAGCAGTGTGAGCGTGGGGATGCCCAGAGGGCAGTCCCTTTAAACGGGCATTTCACACCAAGGCAACACCTTAGGCTCTGTCCTGTCTTCATCTGCAGCTTGTCTTCATCAACGAGGTAGAATCATTTTCTGTTCTCCCTGTACTCTGAGCAAACCAAGCCATGAGCTGGTCCTCTTCCGCCTCATCCTAACTTCCAATTCATCTCCATTTATTTTACAGCACAACATGGAATACAATGCTCTGCCACACACAGGAACCCCACAACCACAAAACTAATATGGAATTTATAATACAGCAAGCCAGCTTCTATTTGGAAAAAGAACATTTGGTTTCATTAATATATGTTTCAACGTAAGAGGATCCGGTCTTTTCCTTTTGTCCAAAAGTGAAATGGCTGCATGCAGTGGACCCTGCTCAGGTGAAATGTTGGCTCATTGGTTCACTCAAGTTATGGGGGTGTGGCACAAAGATCCTAAACAACCAGGAAGTTGTACTGGCTAGCCAAGCCACACACTAAATATAACTATGCAAAAAAACAGTGCCTTCACTGAGCAAAGGATATAAGCAAAAATATTACTTGTAAACTACAAGATCGGCTCAGCAAAAATACATATTAAGGTATTACCAAAGTGAAATGCCCCTTTAAAAGGAAAAATGTAGTATATTTGGTGTTTGCGCAGGTTACACTGCCACCTTCTGGGTGGAGGTCATGCTAAGCTGGTGAAAAGCTGACCAGGATCAAAGACTTTAACTCTTCAGATGGCACTACAGTTTTAATAAAGTAACTGTCAAATTGAAAAAAAAAAAAAAAAACAATATCACCAATATTCAGAATGAAATTATTATTTTAATTAGCTTGTCCCATTTCATTAGTAGCAATATTCTCAGGATTCATAATGAGTGTTTTTCAAATGTTTATGGCATTTGAAGAGTTAAAAACGGTTCTGATCAGCATTTGAACCATTTGGCCTGGCTCAGATCTGCTCTGCACATTGCCCTGCTGTGAGGGGGAGTGGCCTGGTACCTGTATCGGTGAGAAAGGTGAGGAAAGGTGAGACTACCTGCTCAACCAGAGCAGCATGGGGAGGACGGGTGTGCGTGTCTGCAGGTTTAACTCCAGTCCTGTAGGGGGCAGTGTCTGCAGGGTTAACTCCAGTCCTGTAGGGGGCAGGAATGAAAGGCACCCAGAGTCTGTAGAGGCTGTAGCTCCCAGGACTGGCAGCCCCTGCAGTGGGGTTAGGTGTGAGCCGGATGGAGCTGCTCTTCCCTGGAGTGTCTTGTCAGACATATTGAGGCTGTCCCTGCGTCCGAAATCGCTTACTAATCAGTGCCTACTAAACGTACTGCTCTTATGATAACGTAGTGCCCACTACCCAGTGCAGTATGCGAGCTTTTGGACATACAACCACAGATATAACGGTCACTATTTTCTTCAGTCTGATAGCCGAAAGTTTACGACTGACATAGATCCGTCGCCAAGCTTCACAGAGCCAAAGATGGTACAGGAATCGTCTCTGCCATCTTCTTCTTTGGTATCTATCCACCCAATGGCCTTGTGGGATAGTGCAGTGTGCAGTCCTTGCGTACTGCAGAATTTTGACGGAAGCAGTACGCCATCTGGGTATCGCTCACATACTGATTCAGCCAGTTTGAGATTACAGATACACTACATACTATGCGTACTGATTTTTGTCTACTGCACAGGGCGGGGCCTGGGTTTGGGAAGCAGCACTGGGAGGAAGGGGCGTCTCGGAGGGACCAGCTGTGGCACGAGAGTCGCAGGTCATGTGACATTATTAACCCGCTTCGGCAAAAGTCTCCCCATCCTGTATGTTGTGGTTTTGTGAGGATATTGAAATAAAAAAGGATGAGTTTTAAGGTCAGATGACTTCCTTAGCATTTTGGTTCTGTCTAAACGTCTCTGACGCAGCTCCCTCGGGCACTCCTGCTGCCCCCTGCAGGATGGGAAGGGAAGTATGGCCTGAGGGAGCGCTCACAGTCTCAGGTACTCAGCCAGAAAGACCACCAGGATCTTGGTGAGGTTCTCCACAGTAGGGCCATGCATCTTGTCCTCCGTGTCCTCCAGCGTGTGCCAAAACGTTGGGAAGGGCGTGGTAATCAGGTGGAGCACAGGAACACCTGTGGACACAGGTAAGCGTATGAAACTCATCACTAACAATGCACACTTTCCTTCATGAGAAAATTAATACTTTCCAATGATCTTTCATAGTAAGTTCTTTCTAAGTAGCAGCTGAACACAAAGCAACCAGTCCCAGGACTCTCAGCCCTTCGGACGGGTCGAGACGCTCGCGCCTCACCGTCTGGTAGCAGCGCTAACGGTAGAGATCAGGTACATGGCAGCTTTGACGCTGCTCAGATTCTCAGCTGAAGTGTTGTGGGTCTGACACACGCATCTGAACCACAATGTTACTGTCTTTATTTAGACATCCATGTTTTTTGTACACCACCTTCCCTTTTTTGTGTGTATTCTGACATTTTCTGACAGACCAGAAAGCATGTTGTGAAAAAATACCTAATTACATTATATGAAAAATTGAAACTTTAGCGTTTTGAGGATTCATTTCTCTAATGAGAGTCATCTTTACGTCATACTGAAACAAAAGGTAAATGAGGTGCGCAGTCAGAGCAGGTCTGTCCTGCCTGTGGCGGGCCTGGCGCTCATGTGTGGCTGGTGAAGCTGCAGCCCCCCTGGGCTCATGTGTGGCTGGTGAAGGCTGCAGCCCCCCTGGGCTCATGTGTGGCTGGTGAAGGCTGCAGCCCCCCTGGGCTCATGTGTGGCTGGTGAAGGCTGCAGCCCCCCTGGGCTCATGTGTGGCTGGTGAAGGCTGCAGCCCCCCTGGGCTCATGTGTGGCTGGTGAAGGCTGCAGCCCCCCTGGGCTCATGTGTGGCTGGTGAAGGCTGCAGCCCCCCTGGGCTCATGTGTGGCTGGTGAAGGCTGCAGCCCCCCTGGGCTCATGTGTGGCTGGTGAAGGCTGCAGCCCCCCTGGGCTCATGTGTGGCTGGTGAAGGCTGCAGCCGCCCTGGGCTCATGTGTGGCTGGTGAAGGCTGCAGCCCCCCTGGGCTCCTGAGCCAGGAACTCCCCCGCCTGCTCCACCACAGCCTGAGCAGAATGCAGCAGCCCAATGCTGGCAAAGCCAACGGCACGGACACACTGCACGCAGCCTGCACACTGCACGGACACACTGCACGCAGCCTGCACACTGCACGGACACACTGCATGCAGCCTACACACTGCACACTGCACGGACACGCTGCACACAGGCTGCACACTAAACACCACAGACTGCACAGACACACTACATGCAGCCTACACACTGCACACTGCACGGACACACTGCACGCAGCCTACACACTGCACACTGCACAGACACACTGAACGCAGCCTGCACACTGCACAGACACACTGCAACAGCCTGCACACTGCACAGAAACACTGCACACAGCCTGCACATCACACACTATACACTGCACAGAACGCAGTGAACTCTCTTCCAGCAAAATGCTGCTGTTTACACAGTAACCTGAAGAACGCAGTGCACTCTCCCCCAGCGTAATGCTGCTGTTTACACGGTAACCTGAAGAATGCAGTGTACTCTCCTCCAGGGTAATGCTGCTGTTTACACAGTAACCTGAAGAACGCAGTGCACTCTCCCCCAGCGTAATGCTGCTGTTTACACAGTAACCTGAAGAACGCAGTGCACTCTCTTCCAGCATAATGCTGCTGTTTACACAGTAACCTGAAGAACGCAGTGCACTCTCCCCCAGCGTAATGCTGCTGTTTACACAGTAACCTGAAGAACGCAGTGCACTCTCCTCCAGGGTAATGCTGCTGTTTACACAGTAACCTGAAGGAGAAATGCTTGGTTGGCCAGTTTTGAGTGAAACTGCACAGGACTTTAAGAAGAAATACCCTCTTTCATCATGAAATTTATGATCCTGCTTTAATCAGCACACCAGAGTTACAGAGAGTTTCTGTGGGTTTCCAGTGTGTTTCAAAAATTGAGCGCCTCACTTAGGTTATAATTTGGGTTATGAATCTGCTAATAAGATAAGACACTGGCTGTAGATAAGACACTGTGACCCTCCAGGACTGGAGTTAAACCTGCAGACACTGCAGCCCTCCAGGACTGGAGTTAAACCTGCAGACACTGTGGCCCTCCAGGACTGGAGTTAAACCTGCAGTCACTCCAGCCTTCCAGGACTGGAGTTAAACCTGCAGTCACTGCGGCCCTCCAGGACTGGAGTTAAACCTGCAGACACTGCGGCCCTCCAGGACTGGAGTTAAACCTGCAGATACTGCGGCCCTCCAGGACTGGAGTTGAACCTGCAGACACTGTGGCCCTCCAGGACTGCAGTTAAACCTGCAGACACTGCATTCCTCCAGAACTGGAGTTAAACTGGCAGACGCTGATTTTCTGGTGTGTCATTGGTCAATAACCTGCATGACCCACCTCTTTGCAGGAAAGGGGTGTGGTCGTCCTCCACAGGACCAGGGTACACATCCTTCCTGAAGTAGCTCTGCTCCTCTGGATGGGATGATAGCAGCCCTAGGTTGTGCAGCCTCCTCTCTGGACAGGAAGGAAAACAGCACACCTGAGAAGACACCTGCTCAAGCAGCACACCTGGAAAGACACCTGCTCAAGCAGCACACCTGGGAAGACACCTGCTCAAGCAGCACACCTGGGAAGACACCCGCTCAAGCAGCACACCTGAGAACACACCTGCTCAAACAGCACACTGTAAACTCACCTCCTCGAACAGCACACTTGAAAGCACACCTGAGCTCACAGAACACTGAATCTCACCTGCTCAAACACCTGAATCTGACAACATGAATAGATTGGACAGTTAATGCTACACTCAACACTAAACCCTAAAATTATTTCCTACTTAACACCTCAGGCATGTACTGAGCACCATGTTGCTGAAGAGTGCACTTTAGGCTTATGCATTGATCCCTGGTGCTGGTTATGACACTGACATTGTCTGCTGTGTTGGCACAATCCTTTTGATCCAAGTGAATAAAGACATCTATGCCACAGGAGCGAATGTAAAATGGAGAACAGAAAGAGAGAGCAGAAGAAGGAAGTGACAGAAATGAGGGGCAAACGCTCATGGGTAACGGGTTGATGGAGGTGGAGTGATTGGGGGAGAGGGGGTCGGGGTGGTGACAGGATTCTGGGTGTCTTAGTTCTGTGGGGGGCCAGATTGGGGGGGGTAAAATTACCACTGCATCAGCGCCCCAGAGCCAGAGGACAACACTATGACTCAGCAATAAATCTTTCTCTGTCACTGTTTTTCAGTCCATCCCCACAGTTTTTGAATATTTTTGAATCATCCTCTGACCTCGCTAAAGGTGCTCTGCTCTGACAGCATCCTACCTCTGTGTGTGGCTTTGCTCCTGAGCACCAATCACTGATTCCCTTATTTAAGCTCTGTGTGTGGCTTTGCTCCTGAGCACCAATCACTGATTCCCTTATTTAAGCTCTGTGTGTGGCTTTGCTCCTGAGCACCAATCACTGATTCTCTTATTTAAGCTCTGTGTGTGGCTTTGCTCCTGAGCACCAATAACTGATTCCCTTATTTAAGCTCTGTGTGTGGCTTTGCTCCTGAGCACCAATAACTGATTCCCTTATTTAAGCTCTGTGTGTGGCTTTGCTCCTGTGCACCAATAACTGATTCCCTTATTTAAGCTCTGTGTGTGGCTTTGCTCCTGAGCACCAATCACTGATTCCCTTATTTAAGCTCTGTGTGTGGCTTTGCTCCTGAGCACCAATCACTGATTCTCTTATTTAAGCTCTGTGTGTGGCTTTGCTCCTGAGCACCAATAACTGATTCCCTTATTTAAGCTCTGTGTGTGGCTTTGCTCCTGTGCACCAATAACTGATTCCCTTATTTAAGCTCTGTGTGTGGCTTTGCTCCTGAGCACCAATAACTGATTCCCTTATTTAAGCTCTGTGTGTGGCTTTGCTCCTGTGCACCAATAACTGATTCCCTTATTTAAGCTCTGTGTGTGGCTTTGCTCCTGAGCACCAATCACTGATTCCCTTATTTAAGCTCTGTGTGTGGCTTTGCTCCTGTGCACCAATAACTGATTCCCTTATTTAAGCTCTGTGTGTGGCTTTGCTTCTGTGCACCAATAACTGATTCCCTTATTTAAGCTCTGTGTGTGGCTTTGCTCCTGAGCACCAATCACTGATTCTCTTATTTAAGCTGTGTGTGGCTTTGCTCCTGAGCACCAATCACTGATTCTCTTATTTAAGCTCTGTGTGTGGCTTTGCTCCTGTGCACCAATCACTGATTCTCTTATTTAAGCTCTGTGTGTGGCTTTGCTCCTGAGCACCAATCACTGATTCTCTTATTTAAGCTCTGTGTGTGGCTTTGCTCCTGAGCACCAATCACTGATTCCTTTATTTAAGCCTCAGGATCTGAGGTGTTCCTCGAGTCTGTTGGTAAGCTGTAAATGGAAGCCATCCCTGATCACTGCCCTAAAACTGCAGCACTGCTGTGTGCGTGCGTGTGTTTGTGCGTGCGTGCGTGTATGTGTGTGCGTGTGTGTGTTACAGACTATGATGTCACACTTGGAGAAGCAGTGAGGTTCTGCTCGCCCTGAGCTCAGCAGGGTAATCAAAAAAAAGCTGTGTCTTAAATTCTAATAGAATCTGGAAAAAAAACATTCAAATCCAACAGTCATCCAACAAATCATGTTCCTAACCAGAATTTACAATTACATGAAAGAACTATTTTGTTCTGTGAAAATAGGTGTGCTATTTAGAATGTGTGGTAACCTGCGGGATGCTGTATTTCAGGCAGATGTGGTGGGACAGTGAGGGGTGTTACCTGCAGAGATGAGGCGGTCAAACCAGCGCACCGTGTCATCAAAGTGACTGACGAACTGCGGGTCAGGAGCACCAATCAAATCCAGTAGAACAAACAAGTCCTGAGAGGCGTGACACAGAGACAGTCACACTCAGACAGGCAAGACCTGCTCACACAACAAGACCTGCTCACTCAGCAAGACCTGCTCACTCAGCAAGACCTACTCACACAGCAAGACCTGCTCACTCAGCAAGACCTACTCACACAGCAAGACCTGCTCACACAGCAAGACCTGCTCACACAGCTGTGAACTCGCAACCTTTTCTCTCTTACACGTAAGCTCACTCTCTCTACATCTTACTCGCACACACACACACACACACTCCCTTTCTTGCAAATACACACAGGCACACACACACACACTCGGTCCCTCTTCCTGGCACATATACACATGCGGGTGCATACACACACACACACAGCCTCACCACAGCCTCCAGCAGGGTGGTGTCAGGTGATCCAGGTGGGTGTGGAGTTTGGGCCATGCGTTCAGCCAGGTGGCGGGAGCCATACAGAGAGTCTGTGGGGCTCCACTCCTCAAACGCCTCCTCGCCGTCAAAGAACACCAGCTGCAGGGTCACCTGGGAGCTCTGCGCACAGAGCACAGAGAGCGAGAGCAAGGTGCGCACAGCACAGAGAGCGAGAGAGCGAGGTGAGCACAGAGCACAGAGAGAGAGAGAGAGAGAGCGAGGTGCACACAGAGCACAGAGAGAGAGAGAGAGCAAGCGAGTGAGGTGCGCACAGAGAGAGAGAGAGAGAGAGAGAGAGAGAGAGAGAGCGAGTGAGGTGAGCACAGAGAGATAGAGAGAGAGAGAGAGAGAGACAGAGAGAGAGAGAGAGCGAGCGAGTGAGGTGAGCACAGAGAGAGAGAGAGAGAGAGAGAGAGAGAGAGAGAGCGAGCGAGTGAGGTGCGCACAGCACAGAGAGA
>JAFBMS010001354.1:5000-42629 GCA_019788955.1 Albula glossodonta | reverse complement strand
ATTGGTTAAAAAATATAATCAAAAAAATATGGTTAAAATTATAATCCCAATTATTTTTCTATATATTGTGATTACAATTACTCATCACAATTATATGTCTAATTCAGAAAACAATTTTATTGCACTTCAGGTATCTTAAAACGTTCAGCTTTTCTTTGGTTCTTGTGTATCAGTGCTCTAGTCATTTCCCAGAGTTGCAACAGGTAGAAAAGCCCATTTTCAATGTGGTCCTTATAGGTTAGCATTTTAGTTGTATAAATAATAATGATTTACTGGTGTGAAACCAAAGTATTTCCAAATTCCAACGCTGGATGGAAATCGCTCAGTTATTCTTTGGAAGTGAGTGTTCCCCCCCCCCCCCGTACCTAGAAAGCCTTAGTCTACTTCACAAGCCGGTAATGGCATCCAAATTAAAGTTCTGTTAAAGTTACCAATTTGGTGTAATATAAAACAGAATATTCCAACATATACCTTGTGGGTAGCCAAGCTAGTACCTCGTAAACAGATTAAGTTTGCTTGGTAGGTGGTACATTGCCTCATTCAGAATCTAATTGGCAGAAAAGCTTCTCTGCTGAAGTCTCTTACTGTGGCAGGAGAGGCAAGGTCATTGTTTGAGCCGTTGATTTCAATTGTGACTTGATTTTCTCTTCCATAGTTGTGTCAAGTTCCATAATATGAATTTATGTAACTAGGATAAATGTAACAGCGAATCATATATTTGGCTGTCCCACATGGAGTGATGAGGGGTTACCACAGAGCTACAACTATGAATCTATAGGGACTCAACATGGCACCGTGATGTCGGACTCCGGTACCTTTTGAAAGTAAACTCAATCATAGACGATCAAATGAAGCAGCAGTAATTTTGATAATTGTTTCATACATAGCATGCAGTCAAATCAATTGTTTATACTGTGGCCGCGTCCTCAGTCAATTAGTTGAGAGACTGAAGTGATTGCCTACCATGTCCGAGTTTAGCCTGCTGGATGTAGCGCTCCAACAAACTTCTCCTCGTCGAAAGAAAGAAGCCCGGGATTCCAGTCGGTTACAACGACATGGTCAAAAACTGACAAATATTCCGAAATATTTGTGCTAAAACAGGATAAATACTCCTAGCTTGACAGCGTCACAGCCTCCCTGGGCAGAGATACTGCAAGCCTGATCTTGCTCTGGTTTTCTTTTCATTCGTTAGCGCTAGCTACAAGGTTTGCTAAGTTTAGCGTATCCCCTGAATCTTCCAGAGTGGCGTGCAGCTGATACGTTCAGCTTGCTTTCATACAACAGGAAAAAAAAGGACTGATGTTACCTCCGCCGCTTGTACCCAACGCTGGAGCTTCTCATTCCGCGGGCAGCTCGCTCATGTTACCGTGGACAGACAGCCTGGTCTTGGGATTGCAAAGGTAAGCGTTCCCGGTCCACAGCAATCGGCGTTTTCTAAAAGATCCCGACAGCTTCGGCTGCGTGCCATGATGTCGTACAATTTGGTTGATTAAAGATGAACAAGAAAAAGAAAAACAATATTCGAGCGGAGTGTAAGAGTTTGTGAAATCCACTTCCAATATTTTCCGGACGCCGCCGAACTGCGGGCAGTAATCTCACTGGAAATAACGTCGATCCTCTCACATCAGAGGGGTGTACTATACTACGAAGCAAGCTCGACATAACCAAGCTTTCTCTGTGTGAGCTGGCTCCCCTTAAAGATGAACAAGAAAAAGAGCTTTCTTTGTATGAGCTGGCTACCCTTAACTCGCAATCAGAGATAATTGAACCTTCGTTAAGTCCCGTCCCCCTTAATTACTATTGCTACGCATGTCAAGCTTTCGCACCCAGCACTGCGTTTTCAACGATTCCAGTGTAACAGCTCTATTTTTACTCTGCGTTGTGTTTAAAAAAAAAAAAAAAAGCAGGAGACGAACAACGACGACACTGCATTTGTATTTATTTCCAGCCACCTGCATAAGAGTGTACTGTATTTGAAAAAGAAAAGGCGGTGATTTACAATGTGGAACGAACTCCTACACCTCGTTCTTCAGAGTGTAATGGGAAGGGCGCAGAACAACGAGAGGCAGCGCAGGTGGCAAACGCGCAGGTGATTTAACCCTTTGTTCGACACACTCTTGCGTTTTTAGCTTCGGAAAAGCGAAAAATACAACATCCCCCTCCAAATTTTGAGGATATCAGCTGTCGGACTTGCGGGTTCCATACCGTTCCCCTGTTCTGAAAGCTTGACAGGATTCCCGCACCTAGTTATGCTTGCTAACGTAGGATTGGACAGTCGCCATTCTAGAGAGGGGCTTAGCGAAGGGTCACTTAGTATCAGGACGGTGGTCATCAACTGTCTTTGTTAACCCAGGCTTCCTTCTTTAGGCTCTGTGAGCGTTCCCATAAAAAGGGGCGTTTGACGCGTAATTTGACTCTTCTTCCGCACAAAACGAACCGATTGCGTGCCGCTTACTGTATGCAAAAGGAACAGGTTCGTATAATGGAAAGGAATGAATAGTATTAAACAGTTATCGCAGCAAAAAGCAACAGTGTCGCTGCAAATAAAGCAAGAGAGGAATGCTGGCAGAAAATTGCTAAACGTAAATTTGTAATATACTTATTTTACTTCTCAGTGTACTCTTAAATGCCTCCTGTTTATTTCTAACGTGACAGCTGCACATTCAGAGCTCAAACTTTAAACTCGATGCAGCATATTTAAACATTATACTCAAGAAGTGCATTTAGGTCTGACAGTGTCCCATAATGAAGGATACGTGCAAACCACTTAAGTCTTTGGCCACATCTAAGTGAAATTAATTGTTTTGATTGAATATTGTCTGTGAAAAAAAAACTGATTAGTCTATTGGTGTTTATCAAGGTATTTATTTTTTAGTTTGTTTTACAATTTGAAATACAGTTTGATATATTTTAACAAAATCCCATCTGACAAGGAACCCTAACCTATTGCACCATTACAAATTTACAGTATGACATATCAAAATATAAGTTCAATGTTAAGTATGACAAAAGACCAATACAGTTTTAATCTGTGTTCTAATAGCTGCGGTACCAGCAGTGTTGAACAGACTTGGCAGCAAATCAGGACCAAGCATAAAAACATCTTCCAAAGTGGTATGTAGTTGCTGTGCCTTCATCATTCTTTTCGTGTATGGATGATATCCTGTATAAAATTTAAACTTTTCATATTACGTGAAGCAATCAGGGGGAAAAATGAGAGGAGGAAGACTGGAGGTGGGCCAGTCCCATTGGATTACACGATTTCAGAGGAGCTGGCCCTCCCTAACAAGGTCGGCCAATAATGGAGGGGATCAAATGGGGTGTCTCCTCTGATCCTGGTGCTGGCAGCTCCCAGCAACATTTGTTTGTCCAGGGTATGTATAAGTGGTTTGGTGGTGAAGTACTAAATGCATATTTGTAGTGGCCATAAGGTGTGGAAAGTCTATATCTATTTTACAGTTTTACAGAGTTTTACTATGCTTTTGCCGGAGCCGCCAGCACACACTCTTGTTCACCCCCACAGAGAAGTATACAGTCAAAGCAATGTGTCATGTACTCTTATAAATGTTTACTGATGTTTTGAATCCACTTTATGCAGTTTTCTTTAATCATTCTCCAGGTGGAGACCAATGATGAGGAGACACTGTCCGTGCACTCAGGGATGGCTGTGGGGGTAAATTTATCTTTATCATATGGTGAAGTTGTGGACCCAGTTATGCCTAATGTATCAGTGATAGGCCTGTGGTAGCCTGTACATAGTCTTAACTGCTTCAGGTGACCTCAAAAATTTTAAACTAATTAAGTAGCTTCGCTACTACAAGAAATGTATAAAGAAATGTAAAAGAAGTAAATGTATTTTTCGAGTCATTTATGTGTTTATTTTTCTATTTTGGCAGCTTCTGTCGAGAAATTTAAAAAGAAATGTATTTTTTGAGCCATTTATTTATTTATTTATGTATGTATTTTTGATTCTGGCAGCTTTGGTCCGCCATACACAGGGTCAAACCGCTCTCTTGTTAATTAAACAAACAATATCAACCCTCACAAAAATTGTATCCAAAACCAGGAGGATAAATGAAACATGCCCATTGAAAACATGGGCGGAACCCCAAATTTCGCCAATTCTCATCTCCTACCGTTTTAAGACCACGATCAAGCTGATTGCTCTGTGTGACTGTGACAACATGAAGGTATGCAGTGCTGCATGGAGGATAAATTCTGCAGGTAAATACCACTTCATCATGTTTCCAGGAGCCAGAGGACACAACTTTCTCTTCATTCGCCACTGCTTCCAGAGGAAAATCTTAGATTTCTCCACCACTCTTTCCAGATTTCAACACTGAATATGTCTTCTCCCAAGTAAGTCCATTTTGTCTCGTTTTGTAGTCTTTCAATTATTATTTTATTTCACTTAAATGCAGATATTTGTGCGTTTTGGAAAAGGTCAGATTATTTATTGCAGTGTATATAGTGTAGTGAGTAGGTTCCTCAGTATATTCATTTCGTGTATACATTCTCTTCTGTACAGTTTGTTGCTGTGTGTTTATAACAAAAAGGCAAAAATAAATGTTTTTGCTAAATATAGCCAGTTCTCTGTCTCTCTAGGAAATCAAACAGGCATTTCTTTGTGTGCGGTGTCAATCAGAAGCCCGTATTCAGCCTCCCAGTCCATCTGAGAAGGACTTCCATGAAGAACGGCACAGAGGCTGAGATTCATGCTGCAGCTGAAGCTGCCAAGAAAGATGTGGCTGTGTTGCTGCTGAAGGGCAGGATTTGGGAGCACATCACCCTCAAGAGAATTATAGATAGCCCTGACCCCCTCTGCAGGTTTGTGGATGATCTTTTCATATGGTGTGTTATGTGGTCATTTCAGTCTTGTCTGTTTGCATTTCTGTGATGTTTTTTTTTTTCATGGGAAAAAATTAAATTAATTTTATTTATGTAACGATTTTTTTATTTAAGGATGATGGAGGAGCTGGTGAGTAAGGGTCAGGTGGTGTGTAACATCCCAACTGCTGCCCCTCCTCCTGCTGCAGCTACCTCCACGGCTGAAGTAGAGGGGGAAGCCGTCTCCTAACCTGAGTCTGAGAGCTCGGGGGAACTGTTTCAGAGTTGAGGCCTCAGTTTTTGAAGGGGTTTGCCACCTACCTGGAGAAAGACCTTGCCAATGGAAATTACAAACAGGAGGTAAGAACAAACATCACTTTGACATACTATGACACACTTTTCATTAACCCCCCAAATAATGCTTTTGTCAGCCAATAATACATAGCTTACACATAGCTCTGTGCCACCAAGCACCTCCTGCATAATGTTTGGGTAAAGAAAAGTGTCGTGTTTTTCAGGTGGATAACATGGCCCTATACCTGCACTTCATGGACCTGATAGAGCCAAACTTGAAGTTTGTGCACTCCCTGGAATATCCCTGGGAGTATTACCACAAGCTGGTTGAGGCCAAGCTCTACAAGCAGACGGTGCAGAACTATATGAAGAGACTGAAGAGGTTGGTTGTGTTTGGTGGTTGTGGTTTTTGAAATGCAAGATGCAGTTCCATGGTAATGAATGCAAAAAAAAAAAAATTATATAATACATATGTATCATGAATATATATATTCATTTTTTTTTCTTTTCAATCTTTTCAAAGATTCTTGACGTATAAGACTACCTGCTCATGATTGAAAACAGGGACCTGCACCAGGATTGCAAAAACTTCAGTGAATTCCAGTCAGTGCTGCCGAAGTTCTTTTCAAAAGCAGCCAGCAAGGAGGTGGTCAGAAAGAGGTTCGTATTTGGTGTGTGCATGTAATTATACAACTGATTTAGATGCCTGTTTATTTTAGATCAGTTTCATAAAACAAGAACATTATCCTCATTTATCTTTTAACAAGTATGCAGTCCTGAGGGAAGGGCCGCTGTCTCCACATGACTGCAGGCTCATCTTGAGGGTGTCCAGGAATGATTTCCTGGCAGTCATCACGAAGCTGGTGGGTCCGCAGGCTGTGGAGGGGACTGAACTGACAAAGTCAGAGTGCCAGCTAGTAGCGTACTACCTGGAGGCCACTCTGATGCTCAGAACATGCAGCGACCCGGTGTTGTCGAGCACATGACCGTAAGTATTGTTTTAGTAACAGGTTTTTTTTTTTGATATTCATTTCAGTAGCCTAATTGTTCACAAAACCCTTCCTTGTTTTTTTTGTGTAGATGCAGGAGTGGGAGCAGTGTACACCGGTCCCTGGCCACGACGGCCACATGGTCATTGTGGTAATGGAGCTCAAGACGGCTGCCACACAGGTGGCTTCTCTGCACTCAGCCAGGAGGGGGAGGTGGTAGGATCCACAAGAAAAATTTTCCCTGTGATAACTACTTGCAAACTAGTTTTCGATACTAGAGCAAGACGTTTACGACACGCTGTTGTTTTTATTCTTTCAACAGTGGTTCCAGGTGTACTTTGAAGAGATCCGGCCAACATTGCTGGGCAAAAAAAGGCAGCTGGAGGAGGACGACGCCTCCGATGACAGATTTTTCATCTCAGGCATGGGGAAACCCATCTATAATGCTTCAAATGACTTGGAACGGTTACACAACAAGTTAGTGAACCAAGGCCAACTTTTTCAGCAACGTTTTATATATAATGCAAATAGTATGATAATGCACTACCACACAATGGACATGGGATGCTTTACATTTACCCGTCTTTAGAATATTTTTTAAGTTTATATTAGGGTTGTCACGGACTACCGTGCCGTCATGTTCTGCGGGGAGGGGGGAAAACGCGCAAATCTTGAAATGCCGGCAAACAAAAGAACGTGAAAGATTTCGTGTTAATTCCTGACTGCGGGCTGAGGGCGGGTGTTCCTGTGTCACGTCTTTGTGTTGTTTGGTAGTGTCCATATATGTGTTCGTGTTTAATGTTTAGTGGTTTTCAAATATTTTTCTGCAGGTTAACTGGTACATTCAATCACAATCATCTGTTAAAATAATCAGCTTCCAAGTATTCTAAAACAGTTACACATAAGATTCCGCTAAATATGTTTTCATTCATTGACATCTTACCGCATATCTCAGTACATTGTAATGCAACCAAACCAGGGCAGCAATACCTATGCCGTTTTCAGGGGAGGGGAGGTTCCTCCTAAGGTAGTAAATGGGGGGAGGTGTTGTGGTATAGACTGGTTTTGTCATTTATTTTGTTGTAAATGGTTTTCAGTTGTCTGTAATGTTTTTGTGTTTTATGTGAAATTATTATGATGTTGTATGTTGTTTATGGGAATTTTGTATGTCCTGGGGAGGGATAATTGATTTTATTGTGTTGGTTTGCTCCAGGGGGAGGGCAGTAGCCTATATAGAGGCCATGCAGTCTGCCATGGGAAAAAAAGGGAGAGAAAGAAAAAAGAATGAGAAGTAATGGTAACTGGCTGTAGGATGCCAGGGGGCCTGAAAAGGAGCCTTGCCCTTATGAAGGGTGTTTTCTTTGCATTTATAGTTTTTTTTGTTTTGTTTGAGTAGATATTGAGATTTCTCTTTAATTTTCTTTGATTGAATTAGTTTTTGCTTTTTTTATTATTATTTTTGGTTTTGGGAACACTGTATATATGAGCACCATTTTGTTTTGCAAAGGAAAAAACTGAAAAAAAAGGAAAATAAAGGCTGCGCTGGGCGCTGCTAAACCAACTTTGGCTTTGAGTCCCTCTCTCCTGTGCTCCCCTCGGTCATCTTGTCTACCAGGGTCTTATTTCTTCCTCCTTTTCAAATGCTCTGAACAATTTTTGTGCTTTTTGTATTAATATATATCTACACTTGTTTTGTAGGTACAACTGTCCCAAAGTTACCAGCCCGATGGCACGTCGAGTGTTTGAGACGGCCACCAAGAAGGATATGGCAGACGCTGACAAGTCGATTACCTCATGCACTCAACGGCCATGGCTGAGAAGAAAAATTGTAAATACCAAGCTACCTGAAGTAATTATGAACTAAACATATGCATGAACTATGAACATATGAAAGCATTGCTTTTTCATAAACCTTTTCAAATTGGTTGAAAATTAAATCCCAAGACCCAAAAAATGATAGGGTGAATATTGGTTGAAGAAAGAAAAGCTATTCTTGCATCACACAAAATGACCTCTTCCAAGCATTAATCTTCTGCTTCTTTTTTTCTCATTTAAATGTTTTATTTGTATTGCAATAACAACACAATCACATCCTCTTAGCAATTAACATAGAAAAAACTCACTCACAAAATTATCAAAATGATAACTTAACCCATAGTTAAATGAAAATGCTTTAGTAAAGTAAAGTAAGCTAAGCAAAAAGAGTACATTACGCTTCTGTTGTAACAATGTCTGTACATCAACCCTGATCCCACTCATGACAGACGCTCCATCATTACACTGGCTGATGATACTGTAGCATTCACTGCCATGGAATAAAGAGTCCAGGTGGATCAAATAATTTATTTCATCATCAACTGTTGCTGGCCACGGCCAAGCTATACACCACCAAACAATTTTATTGTAATTCATCTTGCCAAAACCCTAAATGCTCCCTTTTTTTTCCATATTTTCCCTCCACATACCTCATGGGAAGGGGCGGGGCTTTCCTTCACAATTCCCCAATCTGCCATGTTGTTGTTGGTGATCTTTATTAAATTCTTACAGATTCAAAGGAAATGCCCAGCACTCACTTAATACCTGCTTATCTAGTTAAAAAATGAAATAATCAGCAGTCCAAAAATGCATGGACGTTTTGGCCATCACGTTTCAGCTCTCATAAGCTCGTGGAGGCATAGTAGCCGTATCCATGCATTTTGTTAAGACTAGCCTACATTTCCTGATTCTTGAAATGTAAGAATTACGCTACCCTTATCTTAAATCATCTACACAGCATGAAATAGAATTTTCTTTTGAGCACATATTTTTTGCCATTTGCACATATTGCCATTTAAACATAACGGTATAACTGGCTATATGAATCGCGGCAGAACTTCAGGTTAATTCTTCTGAAATCGATACTGATTTAATTTTTTGCTTCATCTCTATACTTATGTTCACAAAATATAGAGATTTACAAAAGCACATCTCTATATTTGTCTACATTTACACCTTTTACACTTCACATTTATCATTTTTTGGTTTATTGATCTGTTTTACCATATTTTATCGTTACCGATTTCACTATCTTTATTTGTATATGCAAAGCACTTTGGGATGCATCCTGTTCAAAAGGTGCTACACAAATAATTACAGTAACTATTGTTATGAATATTATTGTAGGCTATTAATAAAATGGGCATGTAGATGACTGGCTTCACATCAGAAAAACCTTGGCAACGTTTTTGAAAATAACCATGTCAATTAATATTAGATAAAAACATTGATTTAAAATGGTTTTATGATCATGGAAAATATATGATTTTGGCATGGGATTTTTTAACATGTATCTAGCTACCATGCATCTTCACTGACAAACTATATTGCTGGTTAAGTTACATAATGCAGCCTGAAGAGAATTCTCTCAATCTTCACATTAGTTATGCGGTGGAGAGTTCAACTGGAACAGCTACTGCAGCCCGCGAGGAACAAATCAAGCCTACTCCATGGTCGCTGAAACTTCTGTTTCGCTGCAATCCAGTCCTTGTGAAGGAACGCAAAGTGAGGAAGAACTGCGAGGGTCATTCCAATTGGAACAGCCACAACCCCTCCCCTCCATCGCTCCCCCTCGCTCAGGAAGGGCTCCCTCGCCTGCTACATCACTGGAGGGCTCACTCGATTGGAGGGAAGAAGTGAAGCTTCTGAGGCCAGAGGAACCTGCCAGTAGCCAGTCCATAAGACCAGCGCTGAAAACCAGGAGGAGCCAGCCACCAGATCCAGGCATTCATCCACGCGTTGCAGTGGATATGAGTCTTTCTTTGTGACCTGGAACAGAAACACCACTCTCCCCCTCTCTTGGGAACCATGACCACCAGTCACACCCAGGGGCTCTCAAAGGGCTCTATTATGCCTGCATAGGATCTGCTCTGCAGCTTCCTATCTGCTCAGGGGAATGTTGCAGGCGCTGTTGTATGGGCGCAGCATCTCCTGTGTTGATGGTGTGCTGTACAGGGGATGTCTGCCCCAGCTCTTCTTCACCACTTGCAAAACAGTCCAGGAACCCCATCAGCAGCTGCCACAGCTGATCCTGCTGCACAGCCAGGTCGCCAGCACTCCTCTTTCACACAGCCGTCATCCTCCTCCCCTCTCCCTCAAGTGGAACCTCTCTGCTCTCCAGCTGCCCTGCCTCTCCCCTCCCCTTCCTTGCTCTTTGCAATGTCTTTATTCTTATTTTGCTCTTGTCTTTAACTTTGATTTGTTTTTAGCCTAGGTTGTTGTTTACTTTATCTTTAGACAGTCGGTAGGGGAGTCCTGATCTTTTCAATCACCTTTGGCACTTGGGACTGTACCCCTCTCTCGGGTTATCTTTGCACTTTTTGTACCATTCTTATGCACTTTTCCTTGTAATTCACTCTGGAAAGAGTGTCTAACAAATTCCCTGAATGTAATGTAATTGCTACCATGTGCGGCACATCTGGGGTTTTCATCTTCTCAACATGGCCCCAACTGTTTGTTATCTTTACTATTTTTAAACATTGTAAAGCCAAAAAATGTTTCCCTGGAGAACTGTTGAAGGGTGAGAAGAGGCTGTAGCAACAGTAAGTTAACTTACTTGTCACTAAAGCTAGTGGTGAAGTCCCGTTATTTATGTGATGGTTGCATAGCTACATATTTTCATCTTTCATACACAGTGTGGATGAAGAAAAAAATAAAGTCACGTGAGTGAAAGCAACAGTTAGGGTGTTTACATTTAGATGGGTCTCTGCTACTTCCCTTCATCTAATGACTCTAGTGCCATTGTCATCCTTGCAATACACCAACACACTGCTATAGCTAATATTACATGGACTCGAGGAGCAATTGGCTCCATGCAACATTAATTAGACTTGAGTGGTGAAAGTCTACAGAAAAGCTGCAGTTGTACATTGCTCTGTAGCCTCACAGATTGTGCCGAAGAATTTGTCCTTTCTTCTCCCGCTTGGACGAGCTGTCAGTCCCAAACTTTTTTTTTTGTGTCGGGGACGTTGGTTATCTTAGCTAGCTTCTTTGACCTGTGTAAACTGCTCAGGAAGCATGACAATGGTATGAGAAAAGCCAACTGAGTTGCCTTATTCATGTTGTAGCTTCTCTTGATTTGCAGGTGACCTGATTCAAGCTTAGACAAACATAGACTGACCCCACCATTTTATACAACTCAAAATGGATGGTGTTTTTGAAAACCTAATACCTATAGTGTTCATTTGGCGCTTTTGGACCAGAGGTACTTTTTCATAGCTCTAAGAACTGTTGGAAGTCCAGGTGCCATTGACAGCGTTAACTATTCATAATTTTTTGCAGTGTGTCTTGTATGATTTTATAATATTGTGGTACTTTGGTCACTTTGTGGGTCTAAGTTACCTTTCAAGTTAAAATTCTGTTGTCTAAAGTGTATTTTTTAAACCATAATATATTCATTACATTAATCAAGTTCAATCAATCAACCTTAATTTGTATGGCCCATTTTGTAAACATTTGCCACAATATGCTTTACAGTAAACCCTGGCCTGAAACCCCCCAAAAGCAAGCTTGAGGTGACGGTGGCAAGGAAAAACTTCCTATGCGGAACAGATAGGAAGAAACCTTGGGAGGAACCAGGCTTGAGAGGGGGAGCCCATCCTCCTCTGACTGGCCCAGGGAATAGGTTGTGATGACCAAAATGGTCAGTAAGTCAGTTTGAGAAAGGTGCGGTTCTGGATAGGATGATAGACCGTGAGTGTGTCATAAGCCGGACGACATCAAAGGAGGATACCGGGCAGCCCTTGAGCAGAAACTCGGACAACGACGATGGCAGAACAGGCAGCGGCATGCTTGGGGACTCAACCATGGCAGAGACCAGGCAGCAGCATGGTCAAGGACTCGGAGCAGAGCCCTGCCACAGACATGGAGAGACAACAACAAATAAGACTGTTAGAAGGGTGCAGTGGGCAGTAGCAGTGACCGAGATCAGGGTCCTACAAACTGATCACCTCGCCAATAGCCTTCTATGGCTGCATAGCTATTGGGGTAGTGACAGAGTGTCAATGTAGTCATGAGAGGGGCAAGAAGCCTACCCACTCCTCAAAAGCCCACCTTGACCTTTTATGGCAAAGTGAACATTTCACCTCAAATTTAGCACATATCGATGCATTTTTCTTTCTCTTTTCTTTATTATCAGGATATCTCAGCAAATAAAAAAATTACAAATATTGTAAGAATGCTAGAAGTATAAGTCCAATATGTTAGAAAATGCAATTTTATGTAAAATGTATTCCTGCAATAAAGTACAAAGCAAAAACAAATACCACTGGGACTAGGGCCTGAATAATGTTTGTATGGTAGGCTGTTATAATTAGCTGTGTATCTTATACATACCTGTTAAGATGTTAGCTGATAAGAAAGAGAGAACAAGAACCGGATTGCACTGACAGGTTGTTGCGTAGTGTCTTTTCCTGTGTCATTCGAAGTTCTGGTGATTTTCCTAATGAAACAGTGGACAGTAACTAGGCATGAATCACTGTAACGTTAACATTACTTATAAACTGCATTAGTAAACATATTGCACAAACCTTTTTTCCATCTTGTCAAAATATGTGTATGAACATTTTTCCTCAACCAGTCTCTTTCAGTCATGTCTGGAGTAAGGTGTTTTCTTTTTGACATAGCTGTTTAGTATGGTAGTTAGTCAACCGCACTGCGAAAGTTAACTGGGCTATAATCCATCCATGCTGTAAACACTGATCAGTTTCACCGCTAGAAAGCTACTGGAAAAAACTTGGAAGAGGATTGGATGGAGCCTAGGAGGGGAGAGCTTTTTTAGGCATAACAAGCGATAATTGGTTACGGTTAGGGCAAAATATCACGGTGAGGCAATCAGAGGCAGAGTAGGTCGGGTCACGCCCTAGCCATCCTGGGAAAAATGTATATCAGCGTGGGACCTTGCAAGGTGTTATGTTAAATTTTGAATCAAGACAAGCAGCAAGTCGGAGAACGTATTCTGCCTATGGATTTTGCAACACAGTGGAGTGAATCTAGAGGTAAGTAAATTAACATATGTACCCCAATGTTTTAGCTTAAATGTGACATACATTTATATGTTTCAATTGCTTTTCTGTTTGGCTAATGTTAACTCTTCTTCAGCCATCAGCTAACAGTCACTTTTAGCTAATGTTACCCAAAGTGGCGCGTTTTAGCAAGTAAATTTAACGTTAATGCTAATTAACCGTAATAAGAATTCAATAAAATATAACACAAGTGGAGCCCACAACACTCATATTATGGTTGTGGGAACATCCAAAGTAGCAAATCCGCGAAATGACTCATGTACCTTGCTATATGGATGAAAGTATGCCTTTTTTTTATTGAGGTTATATACACATTGCACGCATTGCACACGGTGGTGAAGTTGCTATTCTCTATTCATTATCCTTAAAAAAATAAAGGAAAGAAAAACCCTGTCAGACATAAAAAGAACAACAAAAAAAGGAAAACAAAAAAGAGTGGATATACAGATTGACAGACAGCTACACACAGACAGATGGAGAGAAACGGAAAGACAGATAGGTACTAAAGAACACTTAAGGTAGGTGTGTAATATGAGGTAGGCATGAGGTGGGAGAAGAATTTTATATAGGGAATATAATTAAAGAAAAAGAAAACATCTTAAAGATAATGAAGGTAACAGTCATTAATACAAATAATAATATGAATAACAGTTGCAACAAAAATCATGACAATCTGAATATCAGCAGTAATAACAATAGATAACAGCAACAACAATGCCTATGGTGTGAGAGAAGGTAGAGGAAACAAAAAAAGAATAAAAGAAACCAATGTGTGTCATGAGTGTAGTGTAACTGCGGTGGAGTTAAAGTGACTGCAGGTGTGGCACATGGTGGGACTATAATATATTCCATTTAAGACCGATCTATTCGAGTTGAGAGGAGGGTAGTTCACACTCCTGACCGCCGAGTGGCGCTGTGCACACTTCAGTAACGCTGTACAGCAGCGACGATCGTCTTGTTAAACGTTCATTGCAAGCCGTTAGAGCCACGAGGAGAATGTGTGTCTCAGAGAGTTTTCACTATTTTGCAGGTAAGAATCTATAAATATACATTTTAATCAATACTATATACATGTAAATGTGGTAGCTAAGGCATCCAATACGTATATTCATGAATGGTAAATCCAGTAGTATAATAGTGCACGATATTTAATGTCTTCGTCGAAACGAAATGAAGACGAGGCTAGCGCGGACTAGCATGTTAAAACCATCGTAGTAAAAAGGTATCGAAATGTTGTAAAGTAAACCATCCATGTGAAATATAACACTTAACAGCATGTTTAGCACTTGTACAGCATTGATGGGTATATATTGTAAATTATTGTGAAGGATGTAACCGAATTAATGTGGGTGAAATGACAGTGGGCTAGTAGCCGCAACAATTGTATTACTATACCAGCACCTGGATGTGATTAGCATGTTGCTAGCGGGGTTTCTGGCTTTGAGCTACAATATTAAGGTAGCAGGGTGCCGATATTCTCGATTACACGGTTTATGTTTTTCAGTGTATAAAATTAGAAGAAATAATGCAGAAAGAAACAACCAGTTAAGTTATGTGTACTTTATGCAGGTAAGAGCTCAAAATAGAAAGCGATCCTTTCTCTAGTTTCTCTTCTAGCAGTTTCTCTGCTAAATGATGCAACAAGTGTAAATGCTGATTGAGGTCAGGAAAAGTGTTAAAACTAAATGGTTAAAACATATTTAGACTTTCTGGAAAAGAAATGACACTTACTTGTGTTGTGAAGAAAACAATGGGCACCTGTGTTAAAGAAAATGTTTAAGTGATACTGTATTTAGTTACGCTTACGGTGAAGACACACAGGCAGCATCGAAGAAGCTTGTGATATCTAGAACAGTACACTCAGGAGTGTCATTTTTTATTCACTACCACGGATAACCAGAAACAAGTAAATAGCACACTGTCGATATACTGTATATACATTCATTGGAAATATCACTGTTTTAGTTAGGGACAACAAGTACTTTAAAGTGTTTTTCTTGTGGTCACGTTAATAGATGGAACGTTAATAAGCGCCAGCTCTGTTTCACTCGGATTAATTCTCCCAGGCATCTTTCGTATGAGATACGATCTTATTTTGGCAGATTTTATTCATTGGTTTTCTGATTAATGTTGTGGGCTAATTACAAGTTAGCTATATGATGTTGGGGGGGGAACCATAGCCTAGCTCAGGGGTCGGCAACCTTCAGACAGAGCCATTTCAGCCCCTCCTACCAACCAACAGGAGGAAAAAGAGCCGCATGGGGTTGGGGGGGGGGGGGGGGGGGGGGGCGCAATATTCTTAATACATGAATAATAATAATAATACGTGTTTACAAACAGCATAGGCGGGGGGAGCGGGGGATCGCTTAGTAAGTAAGCGCTCAGAAAGAATCAGCGGAGCCTGGCTCTGAAAATGAAGATAGCGTGGCATGTGGAGTTTTATATAGTTTTACTTAAATGATATTGGCAAAATAAGATGGTTATAGAAGGCTATATAGAAGAACTTTGTTTACGAACAGTTTGAAGAGAATAAAAACACAACACTGGTACGTGCAAGCCTACATTAAAATAAAGCACAATTTTGCAGGGCTATTTGAGTCCTCTCCTTGTGGAAAATTAATCAAATAAAAATATCCCATTTTGAAAATAAAACATAGCAGTGGCCAGATAATTTTGAAATAAAAAGAATAAACATGAAAACAGCTAGTACGTAATTATGACTTAAGTCCATTTCAGTGTACACCGTCTTCCCCTTCTGTTTTTCATCATGCCGCGGGCAGCGAAAAGCCGTTCAGCCTGCATGGGCATAAAGTAAAACTAGCTCAGTGTCGAAAACAGATAAAATATAGCTATAGAAAAATGATAACTGATTTCTGTTTCTGAACGTCACTGTAGAGCTTCTCTTACTGGGGCTGTAAAATGTGACTTTGATCTTCATGTAGGACTGCAGGCTGTCATCAGTGAGGCAAGAGCGGTGTTTGGACTTTATGCAGTTCATGTCAGAGAAAACCTGCTCACATAAGTATATGGATCCAAAGATGGACAGGGCTCCAAAAACATACTTTTTATGTTCACATACGTGTCAGGAATGGCTTTGGGGAGGCTCTCAATCTCACTCCACTTGTGTTCCTGAGCGAGAACAGCCTGCTGTCGGGCTACATCCTCCAGATCAGCGATCATTCTTTTGAATTTGGCCATCCATAAGTCTTTATCAGCTATGTCGGCAAGTTCAGTTTCAAGGTCGGCATGGTTCACTGCTGTGAACAATGACATGTTCAGTTGTGATGGGTTGATGTACAGCGGCGTCACGGAGAAGGTTAGTGTGTTTCCTTTCTGAATTCACCGAATCTTTCCCCAAATGCGGTTTGCATTGCTCGCTGCAAATATACACAATTAAACATTCGATTTTTCTCCAAGACTTTTTTTTTTTTGGGTTGATCCATGGTTAGCTTACTGGGGGACTGGAATTGAAAATAAGGCACCTGCAGGAAGAGTGCATGGGAGAATGAGAGGTTTTGGCGGTGGATGCAGGGTGTGACGCATATTTTGGGACATACTAATATTTGTGAAATAAAATTTAAGTTTTATTAATACTCAATTTAACCATTCAGAGTAAAGCGTA
The DNA here is from genome assembly GCA_019788955.1 of Albula glossodonta. Taxonomy (NCBI): domain Eukaryota; kingdom Metazoa; phylum Chordata; class Actinopteri; order Albuliformes; family Albulidae; genus Albula; species Albula glossodonta. The sequence goes on along the minus strand of JAFBMS010001354.1, from coordinate 25,839 downwards.
AATACATATAAAAATAGCTGAATTAATTTTTAAAAATATTTAGTACTTTTTTCCCCCCAAACTTCGGGAGCCACAGCAGGGGGGCCAAAGAGCCGCATGCGGCTCGTGAGCCGCGGGTTGCCGACCCCTGGCCTAGCTAAACCAGATAGGCCAAACATCTGTTGAAAACCTTGTCATAGTACATAAGGCGATATCAATGTACCACGTAGGCTAATCTTTCTGGAGATCTGTTTACACATATTTATATTTGTACACCAGAAACGCCGATGATTTCTGCTACATTTTTAAAGGTAATGTTTATTCTGTCACTGAAGCTGTATAACAGCAGAGCAGGGTCGTAAATCTTAAAACTACGATAAGTTGCTCCTCGTTTTATTTCATGCATTTTACTGTACCCGCTAAGTGAAAATACGATGTTGTGACATCCGATTGGTTGCTGCTTGGTGACGTTTTCAAGCGGCCGGGTCAAAGTTCACTGATTTCAACTTCTTCCCCACGCCCTGCTGGTTGGCCGCTCGACGCCTGCAATCCCATCGTGCCCCGCGGTCCCCATTCACAATGAATGGAGGCGGCTTCGGCGGCCGGCGTCTACGCTGCCTGTGTGTCTTCACCGTTAAGAGAAAGTATTTACCTGTGTTATTGATGTTATGTAGTTCAGTCTTGGTTAGTAGGAATACTTCATGCTTTCTTATGTTTTAAGTTGTTGTTATGATGCAAGTATGTCAGAGGAAATCAATATGTTATTGAATATGCCATTGTGTTATTTTTCTTTTATATTATGTATTTGGATATTACAGTACTGAGTAAATTTCAGTCATGTACGATTGAATAGGATGGAAAATTGTCAGATGGAAAAAAAATATATATATATTGATTGTATGCTGTTCGAGCCACAAGGACAATGTGTGCTTCAGAGTGTTTTCTACTATTTTGCAGAAGGAAGAAATAAAACCCCCAGTAAATGTGTTACCCTGGAGTGGAGTCTTCATCATTCCTTGGCAGTGTAACACAGGTAATGGTGTAGGGTGTTGAATGATGACCTCTTATGTTTTCTTGTGGTGAGAGATGGGGGATTAGTTATCAGGCAATTTTTGTGAGATTATGAAAGGGGACCATATTTTACAGATTGTGAGGTTTGGTATGGATGAGAGTGTGTTTCCATGGAAATATATTCTTTGAGAAGATTTAACCATTGTGTGATGGTGATTGTGTTTCTTGTTTTCCAGATTAAGAGGATAGTTTTCTTGGTGATAGCTAGGGCGATAAGAATGGTTTTGGTGTTTAGCATTGGTTTGATTGCTGAGAGGTCTCTGAGCAGACAGAGGGATTGAGAGAGTGGGACACTACAGCTGTCGCTGGCTTGCTTCCAGAAGTGATGCGTTGGGGGGCAAAGTCAGGTGGCATGGAAATAATCGTCAAGGGTGTTCGTTGTGCACTGTGAGAATGTGTCACCTTGTGCTGGGTGATGTGTGTTCTGTGGATTACCTTGTACTGTATTAGTTGTAAATTCGTATTAGTAGTCATTGTGAAGGTGTTAAAAGAAAGTTGGGGTTGTGCTCTATTGGGGTATATTTAGATGGTGTTATTGTGAAATTAAAGATTTCGTTCACTTTCCACCAAGCTGTCAGGGTTGTTGAGATTACAGTATTTTTAAAGCAGTCATGGTGTTTGATGGAGGTAGTGAGAAAAGGTCAATCGAAAATTGAATTTTTTTTTTTTTTTTTTTTTTTTTTACATACTGATTGTTCTATTTCCATCCATGGGTTGCTCTGTTGGTTGGTGTGAATCCAGTTTGTGCTATACTGTAGTTGGTTAGCTAGACAGTAATGATAAAAGTTTGGTGCTTCCAGTTTTATGTTTCTTTAGCGTTGACAGTATGTAAGTAATGCGAGGTATGTTATCATTCCAGTAAACTTTCTTAGTAATGGAACTATTTTGCTGTTTAGCAGCGGAGTGAGTCAGGATCATTTTGAATTGGTAATCCTGTTCTGCTTTTTATCCAGTAATATTATTTTTATTAATAAAGTGAAATTAAGGTGCAACAACTCTGACAGATTGGTGGAAATGTATATGCCCAGATATTTGATGTTGCCAGTGGAGGTAAGGGGTGAATTTTGAGCTGTAGTGTGCCAGTCATCACCATATAAGGGTCAGATGTTTTATTTTTTCCAGTTTATGGCATACTCTGGTATTTTTGAGAGAATTTAGGTTTGATGGCTTCTGGGAGGGAATTTAGTGGGGTGTTTAAGTAAAGCAATATATCATCTGCTTAAAGGTTGATTTTATGGTGTGTGGAGGAGGTTTGGATCCCTGTGATGTTATTACTTTGACACTGGGGCATGGTCCCTAATTGTGTTGGGATGGATTTTTAAGTCTGAAATATTGGATTTATGAACCGGAGAGAAAAATGTGTACTCCCTGGTACATGGGTTTTTTAGTCGCCAGCTATCGCCAAGACCAAAGTCACTCATGTACTACTAAAGTGTTTCAGTGGAGTGCCAGGGTCTAGAATTAGCGGTAATTTTTGACCTGTCTAAGATGGGATTGATAACAGTTTTAGTCACCTCTGGTTATTATTGTTGACTTTGAGATTTTTTAATTATATTTAATGAGGAAAACAATGAATGGAAGAACATCGGATCATCTGTATTGGGGCCATATATGTTTGCGATAGTGATATTATAACTGTTAATGGAGGCGTTGATAATGAGATCATCCTTCAGAATCAGTGATGGTGGTGTTGTGAATTATTTTCTTTTGTTTATTATAATTGATACTCCTCTTTGTTTTGAGTTGAAGGTTGATGAAAATACTTGGATGAATCGCGAACTTTGTAGTTTCTGAGAGTTAGACTCTGTGAGGTGAGTTTTTTGTATTAAGCATATGTCTGCCTTTATATTGATTGAGTGGTTTAAAACTTTAATTCTCTTTGCTTCTGAACTAATCCCAAGGATATGCCAGGGTATAATTTTAAGTGACATATTTTGCTTATGTAGCAATGTGTGGTTGGAGTTATGTTTAATGTGTGAAGTAATGTATTTGTTAGACCTATTGGATAGAAAATGTAGGGAAGGGTGCGAAAATTGGTGGAGGGCATGAGATTTGGTCAGCATTATTTGGAAAAACATTAACAGCATCTTACAATAAACATGAGTTAGCAGAGACTGAGAGAGTAGAATAATCCACAACATTAGAGAGCAACTTCACCCTAATCATCTCAGTCAAAACACAACAATGTATCTACCCGCACAAGAAAATAGTTGATAGTGGATTAATACATTAATAGTGGATTAATGTATTCCAACATGGAAGAGCAAAAATAATAATCTCTTGGATCAATGCAGATCTGATAAGAAAAAAAAAAAAATAGAGAGCCCGGGTCATCTCTCCTCTAGCTACATGTGAGCCACATCGCCTGCATGCAAGTTAAGATTTCTCAGAGTATTGTGGTACGTTACATTATACAGCATAGACATGTGTGTTTATTTATAAACTGTCAGGGGTAAGGTAACTTAGGAGTTGATTGGGACTAAACAGCTGTGTGCATCCTACATGTATTTATGTTGCAGAACTCATGAATTATGTTCATCAGTGTAAGTTGATTTAATAATAATAAAAAAGAGTAACTCATACATAATTCAATGAAGTGCTTCATTCAAATTGAGGATTTTGTTTTATGACCTCAATCTGAGGACCTCAGATTGAGGTCATAAATGGGGGAACGCTTCATTCAAATACCTCAACAGAAGACCTGGGCAATATGAACAAAAATAAAATTACAATAATCATGAGGACTTTGTCCTCGATCTCAATATATATCACATTATCTACTCACCTATGTGAAATCGCAACATACGTACAGGGAGTCCTCGGGTTACGATGGTCTCGAGTTACGACGGTTTCATGGTTACAACGCACTCCCATAAATTACTTAAAAAACCTAGTTTCGACCTAAGCGGTTTGGTTTGTAAATACGACCACAGAAATAAAGATACGAAATTGTTCTCTCTTTTTTTTTTTATGAATGTTTCATGTAATTACAGTATTTTATATGTCCTTCATGTGTTGTGTGCACAGTGTGAGTGACTTAAGGTGTTAATTTAGGTATAATTTAGGTATAAATTCCGATTTACGTCGAAAATCAGCTTACAAGTCGTAGGAATGGAACTTGTTTGTAAGTGGAGGACCCCCTGTAATGTTTGTCTAAGTGGTAATGTAAAGTGAGATACAAGACCAAAACCGCAATTTTCAAATTATATTCTTTCAAACATTTCACATCATTTTAGTTAGAATTGTGTATATTATCAATTTAACTTGGATGACAGAATTGTGTATCACGGCATACGAAATTGCTCTTCCATTCTGGGTGGCTATAAAAAAAGATCTGAAATCTAACTTGCCTAAACCTGCAGATACCCTATATAGTAGAAGTAATTTTTGTCAGAAAACTTATGGTTAGCTTGTTAACATTATCTGTCTACCTGCATTTATTGATTGCTAAGCTAAGCAATGATTTGATTTATTTTTTCACCTCAGAACACATGGAGAGGAAATTTGCTGCGGTGCGGTGGAGTGAAGAGGAGGATTCTGGGAAGCTCAGCGATGTAAAAACTGATACCATAAGGGAGTATGGTGATTCCAAGATGGATCAGCATGGGAATTCCATTTCCAACTGCTCAGCCATTATCAAATAGCGCCATGAGACGAAACACAGAGGAGGGTGGCCTCACTACAGAGGCACTGTTCTTTTTGTTAGTGGTAAGAAACTGTTTCTATGGCTTTAAAAGTGCAGACTGTCCTCTTTACAGAACTTCAAAATAATTTTTTAGTGTCCAGTCCTAAAAAAGGCGAGATGCAGCCTGTTTTATCTTATGTGTTAACTTTCATTACCAGCTGACTAAAGACTTTCTCACTCTTCTTGTGATGTAGAAATGATGTTAAAATAGATTGTAATTTTCTTTGTTGAATGTGTTTTCAGAAAGAAAACTGTTTAAGTAGAAACATGAGCTCCATTTAAACGTCAACTCTTGATTTAAAATGTTACTCATGTAAATAGAGCTCATACTTTAGTTGTGGTAGTTTTAACACCGTCTCATCATGTATACCGCAGTACAATACACTAGAAAGTTTTTTTTTTTGTTTTTGTTTTTTGTTTTTTAACCCTGATTTTTTTTTCCCCCGCCTGAATGTTCAACCGAACTTGTTGACCTCACTGCAGCACCCGCCCCTACAGCTGTGGCAGTAGAACTACTCCACGTGACTCCTCCGATTCACGTGACGACTCAAGCTTCTTTTCACGTTGCGGCCGCACCACCAACCACACGCTGCCTATGACGTCGGAGGAAGACGTAGTCAGCGTACATTCGGTTTGCTCTTCCCAGTGGAGATACTGCTGGTGAGAAATCTTCGAGGGGGCAAACAAAGCGGAGGAGGAGACGCTCGTCTACCACTGGACAGAAATAAGTTGGATGCCATTACAGTATGTTTTCAGCTTTTCATTACACGTTTCGCCAATAGCCTCGATTTTGTGCATTTCCTGATTTCAGACAAGGGACCTAAAAGAAGGTCGAGGCATTACATCTTACTCATGTTCTGTGGTGCCACAAAAAAGCATATTTTCTCCTGTCCAGTGCGTGCGCTCTCTCCCTGTCTCTCTCTCTCAATTTGCTTTATTGGCAGGACAACAAAAGTCATATTGCCAAAGCAACATACAAAATCACATAAACAAACATTAACAACATTGCAAAGTGTGATTTACTGTGCTTAAAATAACTAAACATTACTAGATATTCTGCCAATTCATATTTTCAGTTTAGGGCCCGATAGCAATTCATTCTGTTTTGAGATTTGGTGATTGCGTCCCAATGGTCCAAATAGGAGTTTTTGAGATGTTTGATCATTTGGTTTACTGTAATTGTAAGTGTTTGGGAAGCCGTCCTGAAGCTGACTGATGGTGGTGTGGTTGTGTTCAGTGAGCTTCAGGACCAGCTGGCTGAGGAGACTCTGCTCTGCTCTTGATAAGGCAGGGCTTTATAGTGAAATGTGTTTGTATTACAATTTTTTAAATGGATCCATTTAAATGTATATCAATAATCAATGGATAAAAGCCTATATAACATAAGAAATCCCTTAAGCAAAAGCTCCACCCATTAATCAATAGTTTCTTAATTACCTTATCAGCACATTTTATTGGTTGGACCCTCTTTTTTCACCACTCCTCCACTCAAAAACTACATTTTGTTACATTCCAGAAAGCTAGACTCAGGTCAACATTCAGTGACCTCACATGCCAACACTCTTTGGTGTATGAATCCTGAAGTTGACCTTCCCAAGCCTGATATGCATCAACAATTTTTGCTACATCCCAGACACCTTCCATTAGAAAACCATACAACAAACCTTTGCAATTAAAATTCCAGAGCACATTCCAGAAGACCAGCAAACAATCTAATCAAACAGTTGAAGTAACAAGGCCTTCATTGCATTATTTTACTCATCCCTTGACAATACTACTGCACAAAAATGCATTTTAATGTCTGATGAATCACCTTTGCAAAGGCAACCAAATTAACTTATGTCATTTTTATCAGGTCAACAAGACAAGTAACACTGAGACAGCTAAAGTGAATTATCCTTTCATTTCCAAACAAGCTGTTCAATGTTGATGACCAATCAACACGCTCTTCTTCACTTCAGCATTGTGTTCCTAAATCCACACCATTATTTTGTGATCAGTGTCACATGACTGCATGCATTATTTACAGTTCATTATTTTAAACAGACATTCATGCAAACTACAGTACATTTATGTCCTTGATATATGCACATGTTTGTATTAATTAAATGTTTGAAAATTGTTAAAACATCTCTCCTCATTCTCCAAAACTAAACCATGAACCCTTAGACATAAGCTCCTGATGCACCTATAATACTAATGGGAGAAATTATTTCCACAAATGTGAAATTGGCTACTCTAACAACTTTGTGTAAAACGTAGTGAAGAAGCTGGTATCGTTGATACAAACATGGTTTTGACCACATGATGGCAGTATGGGACTTGCAGTAGGTTTGGTTGTGGAAGCTGTTAGTTGAATGAAATTAACTGATTATAAATTAATTCTGTAAGTAGCTTGTAGAAGATAGTGAATTATCAATCCAATATTGACATTTAAACAAAAATCATGCATCATTATATTTAATTACTTTGTTAAAAGGGAGAGCGATTACAGTTCAAATGGTCACGCTCAACAGGAAGTAAGATTTCTCAGTGTTGATCATATCGTCGTTGAGGCAGGTGGTGGTTCACGCATACATTTTCACCACAATAATTGTATTTGGGTAATGGTTCACTAAAGTGTGATATTACCCTGAATATAGTAATATTCTATGTCAAACATTCTATGAGTTTCTTTAGAAGTCAGAGCGATTTTCGCATTGTTTGGTTCAAATTAAACATGATTAGATTCAGTTACGGAATAAGAGGCTACAGAAATGCTGCAGATGTTTTTATGTGTATTCGTTTTCAAGAGTTTGTGCTATGTAAAATTTAAAACTGTTTGTGATACTATGAACCTGTTTAGTGACTTTGTTTAAGTCAATTATGGAATAAGAGGCAGTTACGGTAGGATACTGTAAAGTGGTTCCATCATTGCTTTGCAGTCGATGGAAACAACATGGCTTCTGTGGCTTGGCTAGGATAATGATATTGGTAATTAGCTATCTTATTAGCTAGTTGCTAACCGCTTGTAAACCAGGTTATGTATCAGCAAATGATCGTTGCAATTTAGCTCTTCAATGACAAGGATTGTCTCTGTTAAATCTTAAGGTTACAGAAATTCTGCAGACTGCTTTTAGTTTTCAAGAGTTAATGGAGTGTAAAATTGAAAATGGTTTGTGATAGCATGAACCTGTTTACTGAGTTAATGTTTAGGCAACATTGTGTCTAAATAGCTAAATGTCAACAATTAATGGTAACATTAGCTAAGTGTTATTTAGTTGTTAGCTGTAGTTTGTTAGCTGTGTGCTATAACTAATAAAATGCGTTCAAGCCTGGGTGTGAATAATTAAGACTTCTGATATAATTTAAGGGGGGGGGTTTAGCAGTATATGTATTTGTCCGTACCGTCACATGGAGAATATGCGGTTGCCCATGTGCTAAGATTGATGAACATAATGCAGACCAAACTTCAGTGCGAGTTCCACCCGGAAACCATAAGCTATAAGCAACATGCCATGCTAAGCTTAGCTGAAGCTGATTGGCGTCTGACTGAATCAGTCACACTATGTTGACTGCAAATGATACACAGGAGCTGGAAGACCCGCTTGCTTCTTTAAAATCAGCTGTGTGGGACAGTTTTGGGTTCCCAGTGAACTACAACAGCAGTGGATAGGGAGTGGTGGATCGGACGAGGACGGTGTATCGGTGTTGTTGGCCACGTTGTAAAGAACCCGTTCCGAACCGTGATGTCCAAACCGTGGTGTGAACTGAACCGTGAATTCTGTGTACCTTTATACCCCTAATTGTAGGTATATAACGTAAATTAGGTGTTTCTCCAATTAACATTGCATTTTATTTGAAAAGGTTTTACTGTTCATGATATGAATTTGAATTGTATTGAAATTGCTTGATCTTACTGTTCTGTTGTTGATCTGCAGTGTAGATAGAAGAGTAGAAAAAGGTATTTATGTTTTAATTGTTCTTTATGGTAAAGTTAACTAATGGTATTAATGTGGACATGATATATTTGTACTGGTTTGAATTCTAATGTAATAACATGTGATGCTACAGCTTGAAAAGTGATGGTGCCAGGGAGATTTTCGGGAATTTGTTTATTTTGTATTTAGTCATAATCATTTGTTTTCTGAGAAAGAGTGTGATTAATTGAATTCTGAAGTATTATTTTCCTTTTGTTAGGCCCTTCACCTCACGTGGTGTTTGTTCCTGATCCTTATATACTTTAAGGTGAGTCACAGTACATAAGCATATTGGTTTGGTATCACTGCTAAGCAGTTTCTAAGAATATTCAGTGTCATTTGTTATATTACTGCAGAAAGGAGAGGCTACATTGAGTGCAGTTCTATTTATTGTTACTAAGACCATATGAAATATAAATCTGAAAGGGAGAAATTCAGAGGGTAAAATTAAGAGGAAGGTTTCAGCAAGTGATACATGTGGTCTGTCCCAGAGCATTACAGCAAATGCATTGGAAACAGCTGCACTAGGAAACATTAAGTGTCTGCAAATGGCTCAGTTGGGCTGGTATAGGCCTAGATCTCACTCTGCTTAATTTAGAAATGTTCATAATGTACATTTGTTGAGGTAACCAATGTCTTTTTTTGTGGGGGAGGTGGGGATCATTTTTTGAAAATGTGCACTGTAACGGAGAAAATCCTCTGTTCCTTGAAAAAATACTGTTAAACAGGTTTTGTTGTATAGACAGGTTGTTTGGTTTGTGTTTACTGCTGACATGGATGTCAGTGGGCACCATTTATGTTTGCCGGCTTTAACAGCAATAATTCACAAGTTGTACCTCTGTTATGCAATCGTTCCTGTACTTAAAGTAATTCACCATATAACGTCGATATCCTGTTGACAATGGTTAAATATTTATTGCGAATGATGCGATGATAGCAAAGTATTATTCATATTATTCACTAATCCTTGATGTTGTTTCCCGCTTTTTCATGTTGAATGACATAAACAGAACGGTTTGAATTTGTGTAACCTTATTGAAAGCACAGGACACAGACAATGGGCTGTTACGGGCAGAGGGGTGACAGTACTTTGCATTTTGTATTTCTGAATGTGTGTATGGCTAAATGATGAGAAGTCTGAAATGTGTGGAATATAGCTATAGTAGCTTGTTTAGTTTAACATTGAGAGAGTATTTAAAATGTCAGTCATCGGTTATAACTTGTATTACAGAAAATCCAGAAAATGTTGGTGTTATTGATAAAATTAGGTTACAAAATTAAGTAATTTGGTACTGTAAAATGTCCTAACTTCTATTCAGTTGCATTGAACAGGTCATTTGCAATAATGGTTGTATAAAGTCTTGTTCATTGTTGAGTGATGAGATCAGTCACATGTAACGAGCTACTGTGTCATTTAAGCCGCAAAAACTAAGCACGAAAGCCAAAAATGAAATTTCATGGCAACAAATTTTATTGATTAGTTGTGTATGTGGAACAGAACGTAGGGGTGGGTGATCTAGAGCTTGAAATCGTGCCAAGCCATGGATTTCAGTATAGTGTGTTTCTACTGATAGAGAAATACCTGCATATTTTTCGAATTACTTTCACATCTAAAAAATGTAACAAACACCAGTGTAAAATGTGCCGCTATTAAAAAAAAGTAAGGCAGTAGTGTATGGCAAATGATGTTGGAGTTGGCCACTGATTCTCAAATGTTTTGTCTATCCTTTTCACAAAAGATGAAGATACGACTCACACGTAACCTGTATCCCAGGTTAAAAATGACTGCTATGGATTTGATATAATACCTTCATGGTCTTGTTGTTTGATACTGGGCATAGAAGTATAAACTTGGTGGTAAAATGTTGCCCAGGTATTTTTATTTAGTGCCCATTGCTTCCCCAATCACAGACAAGCGGTGAACAGGTGAAATATAAAAAATGGCATTTTCCATCGCAAATTCACCATTTCGGAAGAGTGATAAGAATGCCTTTTAACCAGCATTTGTAATTGATAGCTATGTATTACATATTTTATATTTTACGCGTGTGCTATCATTTTTAATATTTTTATTTAAATGAAGCACTCCATTTGTTGTTAAATGTTGTTTTTTTTCCCCCTTCATGTTTTTTGCCCTTCATCTGATTACTTTGTTTTTTGTTTGTTTTTAATATGAGTAGTGAGTAGTGTTGCTCTAAGTTTTGGATAATGCATACCCATTAAAAAAAAACACTGAATTTTCTCATCTTGGACATTGTAACATGTAGTCTAAACCCTAGCATGTCTCTTGTTTTTTAGATGCCCCGCAAGCAAGGGGACAGGAGGTCGGAGGCCATGAAGAGGAGGTGTGCCAACTGCCCACCCCGCACCACTGACTGTTGCGAGGTTACGCCTCCTCATTCAAAAAAGGTACTGACTGACAGAGTTAAACCTCTCCCTAATCAAAAGGTGTCATTGAATGTGAGTGACCAGGTTAAACCTCCTCAAAAGGTCGCTGAGGTTCTGAGTCCTCTGAAACAAAATGCAGACTCTAGTCATGTATCTAGTCATGTGTCTGGTCATGTATTTGGTAACTGGAGTACTCTGGCTAACTCTGGAACTACTCTGGCTAACTCTGGCAAATCCTCAGAAACAATGCACAGTGAAACTGTCTACAAATTACTGTCACAAAGCACAACTACTCATTTTCCCCATGTCTCTTACATACAAGGTTCCTTTGATCAATCTGATCCACATTTTGCACAGTACGCTGGTAAGCAGTGTGTTCCCTACAGTGTAACTGCAATAGAAATAGAGTGCATTGAAAAATGTTTTGACATGGACAACTGAGGACCTGGATGAGATTCTGTTGCATGGCAATGAGCTGTATAGTTGCATGAATACAGCGGGCACCATCAGAGATCAAAGGTATGGATATGTTGCTGTAAGTGAATTGCCAAGAAAACATATGCCGTGTAACAAAAACTTCTCAATAAAGTATGGTGATTCTTTAACTGGTGTCATTGGTGTGTCTTGAGTATGAAGAATCATTGCAGAATGCTGTTGTGACATTACATTCAGGAGTTCAGATGGTGTTTTTGGAGTTTGATGCATGTTTGTTAACCTTGCGTGATAACACGCAGAGAGAGAGAGCAGAATCCAGTCCAGCAGAGCCAAACAGCAGCCTCCACTACAGCAGAGCTATGCAGCCATCGCTTTAAAACCAAGGACCCTGGCTAGTTCTGAGATGGAGTAGATAAGGAAACTTCTCAACATAATTAACAGAATAATTGAGTAAGTGTAGATTTATACAAATTATAACTATTCCAACTATCCTATGTTACACATTATTATAACATCATATTTACTGACCTACATTTAGATTTGTCATTATATACCCTATTCTTTGTAATAATTTATCATTTATGTAATGAGATGATTTACAACTAGCTGTTATTCGGGATCTGTGTTCTTCAGTGTTTGGGCTGAAGAGTGCACATCCTGATTTTAGCAGTAATACTAAAGATAAAGATCTAATTATCCTACAAGAGACACGGAGCAGAGATTGGTTAACTTACTGTCCCACAGAGAAATAATATTACCATCCTTGAAGCACAGCGATGTCCAGCGTGGCAGAGATTTGGGGGTTATTTTACTATGGTATAAGGAGGAACTTACATGCTCTATTAAAGCAAACAAAATATCAGATATGCACATATGGCTAAATTTTAGAAATGTCACATCCCCCAAATCTGACCTATCCCTGTGTGCAGCATATATTCAACCCCCTGAATCCCCTTATTTCTCTAAAGAAATATTTCTAAATCTCCACACAGAAATCTGTGACTTCCAGGCCCAGGGGAAGGTACTGCTATGTGGAGATTTTAACTCAAGGACCGGTACACAACCTGATTTTAACAGCACCCAAAGGAAATTATCACATATATGGATCAACTAATCCATATCATTCAATAAAGTTAACCTAAAGAAACAATTATGACAGTGTCGTGAATAAAACAAAAGAATTTTCCTACATCTCTGTTGAAGCCCTGGTCTATATATAATAAATGGCAGGATCAGAGGAGACCCTTTAGGCAGATATACATACAGCTCAGCTCTTGATAACGGTGTAGTTGATTATGCCATCACAGATCTGGACCCCTCAATGCATTTGCTGACAGACCACAAACTACCTTGTCAGATCATAGTCCAATAACTGTGTTTATAAAGAGAACACAGCAGTACACCACACAGGCACAGCCCAGTAAGCTATACAACCTCAATCCTTCTTACAGATGGGCTCCAAAATGTGAAAATTATACAAAGAGGCAATTGGCAGTGAAGAAATAAAAAATGTATTAAAAACATTCCAAAACACACAGTATCATCCCTCAAAATTAGGTGTAAATCTGGCCATAAAAAAATGTATAAATTAGCAACAAAATCCAAATTAAAAGTTATAAATCTGAGAATGATAAAAACAAAAGTAATGAAAAATGGTTTGATGAGGACTGTAAAACCATCTGAAAAAATCAGAGAACTCTATCAAACCAAAAAAACAAAAATCCTGAAAATCAAGATTTACACCTAAAATACTGTGAAACGCTCAAACAGTATAAAAGCATGATTAAAAGTAAAAAATTGGAACACATCAACATACAGTTGAATGAAATTGAAGATAAACCAAAACCATTTCTGGGAAACCTGGAATAGACTAAATTTTTCAAAAAGAGAAGAATTACCAATACAAAATGGAAATACTTGGAAAATTTATTTTGAAAAACTAACAAAAACTTTCACCTAAATTTCACCTGTGCTGAGATGCAATGAGCCCAATGGAAACTCTTCAATCTCATGTGAAAAGCTGTACATTTCCCTGAGATCTGGAATCAAGGAATAATATCACCAATATACAAAAGTGGAGACAAATTCACCCCAACAATTATCGAGGCATCTGTGTGAACAGTAACCTGGGGAAGCCAGGTTTTAAACGCCCGAATACTAACCTTCCTTATTGAACACAATGTTTTGAATAAAAGTCAAATTGGCATTATTCCAAACCACCATACATCAGATCATATTTACCGGAATAAGTAAAAATGTCTACCAAAATAGCAGAGGAAGAATATTTGCACACTTTATAGATTTTAAAAAAAGCATTTGACTCAATTTGGCATAAAGGGCTATTTTTCAAACTTCTTCAAACTGGGGTTGGGGGTAAAATTTATGATATCATAAAATCAATGTACTCTGAAAACAATTGTAGTATAAAAATTGGAAACAAAAGAACTGAATTCTTCACTCAAGGGTGCGGAGTGAGACAGGGCTGCTGTCTTAGTCCAACTCTTTTTAACATCTACGTAAATGAATTGGCCACCATGTTGGAACAGTCTGTAGTCCCTGGTCTCACTCTTCATGACACTGAAGTCAAATTCCTGCTCTAAGCAGATGACCTGGTCCTGCTGTCACCCACAGAAAAGGGGCTTCAGCAGGGCCTGGATCTGTTGGAGCAGTACTGCCAGATCTGGGCCCTGACAGTGAACCTGAATAAGACCAGAGTCATGATATTTCAGAAGAAGGCCAGATCTCAGGCAAATAAGTTCCATTTTACTTTAGGTAACAGTACCCTGGAACATTCAACTAATTACTCTTACCTGGATCTAATTATCAGTGCATCAGGGAAGTTTGACCTCGCAGTGAATGCATTGAAGGAGAAGGCACGCAGGGCTTTTCACACCATAAAGAGAAGGCTCTACAATTTAAACCCACCTATTAAAATCTGGATTAAATTTTTTGAAAGTATAATATAACGTGGGGCTCCATTATCAAACAAAATTACACCAAATAGGAAAGACATCCAATAGAATCCCTGCATGCAGAATTTTGTACAAATGTTTTAAAATTACAAAGAAAAACTCCAAACAATGCATGCAGAGCTGAATTAGGCTTTTATCCATTGATTATTGATATACAAAAACGGGCATTAAAATTTTCGGTCCATTCCAGTAAAGCCCTGCTATATCAAGAGCAGAGCATAGAAAAGAGTCTCCTCAGCCAGATGGTCCTGAAGCTCACTGAATAAAACAACACCACCATCAGTCAGCTTCAGGACAGTACCTCAACAACACTTAGAATTAGAGTAAACCAAATGATCAGACATCTCAAAAACTCGTTATTTGGACCATTGGGACGCAATCACCAAATCTCAAAACAGAATGAATTGCTATCGGGCCCTAAACAGAAAATATGAATTGGCAGAATATCTAGTAAATGTTAAAAATACAAAACAAGAAGAGATCCTGACCAAATATCGTGACAGTGACCACAGCCTGGCCATTGAAAAGGCCCGACACAGACAAACCTGGGGCCTCATTTATAAACCATGCGTACGCACAAAAAATGCTCTAAAATGTGCGGACGCTGATTTTCACGCACAATTTGGGATTTATAAAACTTCTGTTGGGACCACATTCAACTCCACATTCCACAGAAACTCCATGAGACCAAACCCCACATTCCACAAAAATTCCATGGCCACGTCACAAATGACATCATCGATGACAATCTCTGACTCCACCTCTACCTGTAGATTTTATTGGCAAACCGCCAATACTGTACCAGCCGGAAATACGCAACACCTGGCTGGTACAGAAAACCCGCAGGCGAAGCGAGGTTCGCTCTCTCTAGCCGACGGCACTCCAGCAGTTGACATAAAAGAGACACCCCGCGGTAGCTACAAGACTAATTTAGAATTGCTCTTTGTTCTGGGATCCCTGATCAAGATTCCAACAATAGAGCGGGTAATTCTATTTTAGAAGCCAATAAACCGGTAAAATACCCGAGCAAATCGGAGGCCGCACAAGCAGCGCGGCTATTTCAAATTGGAGAAGAAGACGACCGGTTCTCTTCAGTTTCCTCAAGATTCGTCGACGACAGGCTCTCCACCTGGTCAAGCCAGAGACGCGCCCGCAGGACACCAAGGAAACCCTCGACGCGTTCTACAAGAGCAGTACCGCACCATCCACGGACAGGACGTGCCCCTGACAACGGTCGGACGGACATACGGCATTTTGGACATTCAAGTTTAGTATTGGCCATACTAAACTCCAAAGTAAGGCTGTACATCTGGGCATTACTGTGTGTTAGATTAGTGCTGATCAGATGTTACATTTGTATGTCTGCACATAATCCTAGGCTAAATACCTAATGTTCATCTAGAAAATATATCCAGAGTATATCTGATATATATATATATCTCTACCAATTGCATTTGTGCCGCTCACGATAACCAATATCTAACAGATAACAGTTTCTCGTGAGCATCCCACTGTCTCTCCCTTACACCTCTCTAACTCCTCGGGAATACGGTTTTTACAGCCATTCCAGGGCGTGTTACAAGTGGTGAAAACCCACTTTTATCTTAAGTTCTAATTTGGTTCGACCCATTAGTTCTTAGCAACGTGACCCCCACGTTGCTGGAACTCTCCCACTAAGTCGAAATTATTAGACGATAGAAATTACTTCGAGTCGCCATCACAGGGCGGCACCCCAAGCCGTATTCCTTCCAATTCCCTCTCTCTCCTTTGTTCTTCTCTCTCTTCAACACGTGCATACGTGCACGCGCATTCCTCTTTCCCATTCATTCAGCCACGTGTCCTGGCGGACACGTATGATCCTTTGTCTTTTTCCCTCTATTTCTCTCTCTATATATATATTCCCCCTTTTTCACTTTAGTCAGTAGCGTGTTAGTATATCTATTTTATCTGGTTTATTTTAATAAACGGTGTTTTATGAACGTGGTGTCCGCCTCAGTGTTATTCATGCATCGAGCTGAAGCCAACCCACTATCCAAAGAACTCCTAATTTAAGGTGGTTACAATTCAGACAAGTTATTAAAATTAATCTTGGGTTAATTACATTAATAACGGTATTGACTTATTAAAGTCAATACATCTGAATGAATAACGATACCGAAATTGGGGTACAACGTATGAGACTGATTATTCCGCACCAGTTGTGTAAAATAAACCCTACACTTCTATTGACGTGAGAATGTGCGTACCGGTACGATACGTTTGATCCAGGCGTACGCACATTTAGGGCACATATTTGCTCTAAAAAGCACACCCTAGAGACCAAAAGAAATCTGCGCTATAGTTTCCTTTTTCTTGATGATTAATTAGGATGACATTATTATTCATAACCAATGTTGTTTTGGCCATAAATTAACAGATATGAACAATCAGAAATCACTAATAATCATCATTAGTCAATGTATTTTGTTCACATTAATAGACTTAAAGCGTGTGAGGATAGCAAGACAGCATGACCATGGCTGCCTTGGCAATGAGGATATTGTGAACTGAATGGTGCAACGGAACATGTCTTCAGGGACTGTTCTGACTTTTTTTGCCCACGATGACGATAGGCTCATAAGTCGATTTCACTTTACATAACTGTACTCTTGGATTTCTGTGCTGAACTGAGGCCGGTGCTGGAGCGCCCTACACGTAGCAATCATTCAATACCTGCCCATCTGAAAATCCTGTCAACTCTTGGCCTCGGGGAGTGTCCAGCGGGAAATAGCGGACTGGTCGTGTATATCCCAAACTCTCATTCAGTCATGTCATACCATGGATGGTCCCTGAGTTCGATGTATATCAAATTCCACTATACAGAGGAAACATCAAAAATCTGTTTGCAGCGATGACCAGTTTTCCCTATGTAACCAGTTTAATCGACTGCTCTCACATTGTAAAAAGGGCACAATCAGTGTATGAGTAGGTGTACGTAAATCATAAGAATCGCCATTTAAGAAACGTGCAAGTGATTTGCGATACACAAATAACACCGACATATGTGGTTGCACGATGGCCAGGGTCTCATCATGATTCGTTCACTCTGATGAACAGTGAAGTTGGAAATCAACTCCGACAATCGTAACCAGCCACTCATCGACGGAGCTCAGTGGTGGCACCCTCCATACCGCCGCCCGTTGCCCATATACTTGCAGTTGGGCAAGGAGAAGCCTGTTTACCTCGGACCATCTTTTGTTGATTTTGATCTGCGTGAGGCTGTCTATACCTGAGAAATTGACAGCTGTGGTAACCTCCTGCCATGCAAGGTGATTTTGTATTTGTTACCCCGGTGGCGTGGCCACCTGAAATTATATTTTTTCTAATCTCTGTTTAGGAGACCAAAGCTTTGATTTTTCAGCTTGTGACAGAGGGCTCTGTCACGGCTTGCGGCACCACTTGATATTCAATCTTCCCCCCCCCCCCATACAAAGTTGGCTAGCTCACTGTGAGTGCACGCACAGTTGCGTTTGCCTATACCCGGGTCATACACGCATACACGAACATTCTACATTTGCTTTTCCCTTTCTGTTTAATATGCTAACCGTACACACACACAAATACACACATTTGTTTATTGTTTTCTGTCGTTTATTTTACTTATCTGGTCACCGTTCAGTGTATGTTGGAGCGCTCAGTGTTTGTGCTGTTTCGTGCTGTTTTCTGTGGTTGCCGTAGTAATGCTTCCGGGTACTACGGAGGGTGGAAGGGACCAAACCGAGCGTTTAGCTGGGCAGGCTTATGAAGTGCCTGACCCAAAAGCGCGGGTAAATTTTAGGGCGGTCCTCAGACGCCACCATTTTAAAACGGTTGTTTAAAATGTTTTGGTGATTTATTACGATTTGGTGTAACAGATATAACATTATCATTACCGAGGAATGATGAAATAATGATGTATGCTATTGAACTGTATGAAGATAATCTATTGATGATTCCTGTTATCTGTATAGTTTGTTACATGTTAATGTTTGTTGTACAAAGTTGGTACAAGCTGGATGGGTGGGGCTACCCCTATATAAGCTGGCCCAAAGGGAAGGTTGGTTGGTTGGAGAGATAGAGTATGTATTGTGTAGAAAACCTGAACGTAGCAGGGCAGTGTATGAAGTGGAGAGTTGTTGTTGTTTTTGTGTTATTCTTGTATATATTTATATATTTTTTTTGTGTATATATATATTTTTTCACCTTTTCACGTCTTGCACTTTGGGAGAGCACTGTAAATAAAATCTTTTGCACTTACGTGCTGTTGTGGCGGAGCCATCATTTTTTTACCCCATTGGGAGTTTCTCATAAGAAAAGGAGAACCCATTGGAAGCTGCCTCACACAGCTTCTTTCGCAGTTTCTTTTTCCCCCTGTTCACTGCCATTATTGCATTATAATGTATTGCTCTGTTCTACACATTATTTATAGATCTTACCTAATTGATTTTGACTTCCGGAGCACCATATATGCTCAAATGTGGGCGTTTCAGGGTGTGGTTGTGGCGTGCGTTCACGCATGCACAATTTTAGGAGAAGTTGTGATTTATAACAGAAGACATGCGTATGTGTTGCGTATGCAATTTTTATAAATCAGAATTTTTTTTTTTGCGTACGCAAACTCATGGGTTTTGGCGTACGTAACTCTTTAGGCACGAAAGTACGCAAAGTTTTATAAATGAGGCCCCTGGCTGGCCAGAAAGCATAGGCTGTATGAGCAATGTAAGACCCAAGAGGTAAAGACAGAGATTCCCTCTCTTTCATATTGCACCAATTATGATCAAGAAAGAGAAATATTCTTTAAAAAATATAAACATTGCATAAGCATATACGTATATATATATATTGGTATATGTTTATTTTTGTATCTGTAGGTGTATGAATCTACGTAATGTATTTGTGTGTACGTACATGTGTATTTTTCCTTGTCTTTCTTTGTTATGTTTAGTTATTTTAAGCACTGTAAATCACACTTTGCCTTGTTGTTAATATGTTTGTTTATGTGATTCTGTATGTTGCTTTGGCAATATGACTTTTGTTGTCCTGCCAATAAAGCAAATTGAGACACAGGGAAAGAGAGAGAGAGAGAGAGGCCTGAAGAAGCACCAGCCCCCCCCTAACCCCAGCCCTAGCCCTAGGCCTAAGCCTTTGCCCCAGCCAGCCTCCCCAACCTAGCCCTCGCCCCAGCTGGGGCAACGAATAATAATAATGATGATGGTGATGGTGATGAGGATCTGCTGTACAATACTTGTATTTTAAATCTGCTTGTATTGAAATTAACAAAGAGCTCTGACAAAAGGTAGGTAGGTAGGTAGGTAGCTTGTCTACTAGGCCTGAACCACATGCACTGGGCAGGGAGACTGTATTGTACATCCTCCCTCTGGCCTGTTGTGTCATACATCAAATGAAAGATCTCATTCTTTCTGCCTTTTTTATACGATTGTTATGAATTTTTTTTTTTGTATTATTATTATTATTATTATTATTATTATTTTATTTACTAGGCCCAGGCCACATGCACTGGAAAGGGAAAACATTTCACCTTCTCTCCAGTGCAGGCCCCAGGAGCAGGGGACAAAGCCCAAACCCTAGCCCTAGCCCTAGCCCTAGCCCCAGCCCCAGCCCCAGCTGGGGGCAACTAATAATAATGATAATCTGATGTATTTTAAACTTGCTTGTATTGAAATTAACAAAGAGCTCTGACAAAAAAGGTAGGTAGGTAGGTAGGTAGGTAGGTAGGTAGGTAGGTAGCTTGTCTACTAGGCCTGAACCACATGCACTGGACAGGGAGACTGTACTGTACACCCTCCCTCTGGCCTGTTGTGTCATACATCAAGTGTAAGTTCTGATACTTACTTTTACATTTCCTGTGTGGTAAACACATAGCCCGTGTGGCAATATAGCTTTTTTTTTTTTGTTTGTTTTTTTAAACTAGGCCTAAGCCACATGCACTGGAAAGGGAAAACAAAGCCCAGGAGAGGGGGCCAAGCCCAAACCCTAGCCCTAGCCCCAGCTAGGGCAACAACAACAACAACAACAATTACTACTACTACTACTACTACTACTACCACTACTACTAATAATAATGATAAGAATGATAATCTGATGTACAATACTTTTTATTTTAAATTTGCTTGTTATTGAAATTAACAAAGAGCTCTGACAAAAGGTAGGTAGGCAGGTAGGTAACCACAAGCATTGGGGAGGGAGGCCGTACGGTACACCCCTCCCTGTGGCCTGTTGTCTCGGATACATCGGATGGGAGATGTCATTCTTGTATCCTTTCTACACGATTCTTACTTTTACATTTTGCCGTGTGGTAAACACAGAGCCC
Organism: Albula glossodonta; assembly: GCA_019788955.1. Lineage (NCBI taxonomy): Eukaryota > Metazoa > Chordata > Actinopteri > Albuliformes > Albulidae > Albula > Albula glossodonta. The sequence goes on along the minus strand of JAFBMS010001354.1, from coordinate 5,001 downwards.
G